>DWGW01001297.1:0-11640 GCA_018247775.1 Udranomia orcinus
ATATAACAGTTACTACGAATCGTGTAGACTCACAAAAGGTAAAGTACAATAAAAATCTGTAAATACAATCATTATGCTTTATTAATTTCATGTATTTATATATTTATGACAATATCGTCTCGCCTAACCTTATTAAGTTACTAATTATAGTTATATTCCATAAATTTTGAATTGATAGGACATAATGGTAAATAAAATCGATTAGGTATCCACTGTCTCGCCTAAAGACCTAAATCTTGAAAGTTGAAGGACATTTGTCAGTTCGCCTAACAATCAAAACTTAGTATAATTTCATAAAACTAATTTTACTCCATGTAAATTTTACAAACCAAAATATATGTTGAGATATCTATCTGGCAAGGGATTGATTTAAATCCATGCACCTTTTGATTGCCGTAAAGCGATTTATTGATTCATGGAACGACATCCTTCATATTTGAATCGTCGATAATAAACCTTCAGTTTATAAAATGAGGCAATCAAACAATGCTAACTGCTAAACCAAAATTACAACATAAACATGATATTTGAGCAAATTTCAAATAATAAACAAAATGCATCCCAGCCAGACAGTCTTAGAATAAATTAACCAATTAAAGAGTCGATAGAGAAAGACGCAAACCTAATTAAAGTGATTCAATAAATAAATACCGTGTAATAATATCGACAATATACAGTTAAAACAATTTACATTTACTTAACGAACACAGCACAAATTAAAATATATATGTATAAGATGAAACGGGCTCACTGAGTTCTTAATAAAAACATTCACTAGTTACAATCTATGTGAAAAAAAAAACAATTTACAATAAATAGTTTACATTATTACGAAAAAAACGTATAACGCGAATCCCGACAAAGTTCAACCTTTCATAGTCACGCTTTAACAGTACCTATCGTAAGACTATCATGTTACAAGTAAATATTTAATGCTCGATAATTTTACGTATATTGGTTTCCTTAGGCAATGATTTTATAAAAATACCTTTTGTCTCCGTGAGACTTGTATATGAAACGGCCGAATGCTGACATGTACTACATGCGCTTACTACGTAGGTACTCCTTTTATACAAACACTGAACAACCAGTAGTATAAGTATTTCCTAACTTTGGTATACTGTGTACATGTCCCCGTACCTACTTTCCATAAGAGATTCAAATTATGAAAAAGATAGGTATAAAGTTCTCCTGCACCTACAGAATCGAAGGTAACTTTTATTCCACTATATTAGAACAATTATCAGTGAATTTCTCTGCGTCGTCGTCACAAGATGATCATTTAAACATGCCTCTAATAATTTTAATCCTCCATTAAATGGCACGACCTTAGTCCGTGTACATTGAAATAAAAAAAATATTGACAATCGTAAGCTTTACCCTTGCAGCACTTTACAATAATAATATAAGAATTCCTATGATTTTATTATCAGTATTAATTACGTATATGTGTCATCGAAAAATCGTATACATTGCACTTGTATAACTGGCCTTCCCTACTACGAATTAAATGACTTGTCCGACAGTGAAAGAGTAGACGATGCGCTAAGAAAAATTTGCAAAGGAATCAATTATAATAGTAGAAGGTAGTTACTGTTTAATGTAGAAATGCGTAGAGATATAGCAAGTATCCAAATTACACTGGGATCTCATTTGATATTATCTCCCTGTGTTCACAGAAGCTATTCTCTTGTTAAGCTACAAATGCTCAGCTTATCGTTACTCGTTTCCGGTGGGACAAGTCCCTAAGAGGGTACAAAATCAGAGAAGATTCACGAATTACAAACTCGTCCCCACGAATTATAAAGAACTAATCGTTGCATCCCAAAATTAATCTCAATAATATTATTCACACTAAAACAATAATTGTACATAATCGTAAATTCTAAAATTATTATGTTTATATGTACAGAATAGCATTTCGATAGCTTAATTAGAAATAAAACATCAAATATATTAAATAATAACAATATCGATACTAATTGCCTTCTTATCAATGGTTAATTATAAGAGGTCCTTATGGTTTTGTGATTCGTTTTGTAAGAAAAAAGATTTTTTTTTTGACAAAGTGCTCGACCCTTATTCAAAATGACATTGGAATATACTCGTACATGACATTGATAAAATATTAAGTGTAACTATATTTTTATTTGCGCTTACGATTGAGCTAGTCTGCGGGACAAAGAAACGGGTTCACGGATGTTACAATAAATTGTTACGTCGAGCACTTTGACAAGAATTTATAAGGTCTAATAAACCAATTGCGAAAGAATAGACATTTCCGAATAACCTTTCGGTTCCCAAACAATAATATCTCGACTACATTACAATATTCGTATGCAATCACATCAAACAGGATGCAGTTTAATTATCATATTTAAACACTGCGTTTTTGGTAATTATTGGTATTGAGATTGTTCTATAAATTAATTTATACTTAACAACTGTAAAAATCTCTTCATCACACTATCATTACTCTTTATGCCAAGTCACTAAGTTACGTATTAGTTATAATGTAATATTATCATGAAAAGTCCAACATACAATTTATACAAATTAAACTGTTCTAGTAACTGGGCTCGCTGGATCGTCTGTTTCAGATGTTCGTTCAGTTCGATTGGATACGAAAATAAAGAGACGTGAGTGAATATGATGTCGGATCTGAAACATTTGATCGGTAGTCCTGGATCGGGCGGACTGTGTCTACTGCGGCGAGGTGGGCGGGCTCATGTTGTCGGGCTCGTCCCCGGAGCCAGGCTCGCCTTTGGTTTTGTTTTCCTTCTTCCACTTCATGCGTCGGTTCTGGAACCAGATCTTGATCTGGCGCTCGGTGAGGCACAGCGCGTGCGCGATCTCAATCCGTCTCCTCCGCGTCAGGTACCGGTTGAAGTGGAACTCCTTCTCCAGCTCGAGGGTCTGGTACCGCGTGTACGTTTGCCTTCCCCGCTTTCGTTCTGAAATTGTACAAAATTATAAATTAGGTAAGGCACTTATGAAATTGGGAGCACAGATTATAAACTAAGAGAAGACACTCTTTGGACTTGGAGACCGTTCAGACTTCGAATACAGTGGATAGTCTGTTTCAGTTCCTTCATAATTATACTTTTTAAAGATCGCAGTTTGTAAATTTCCGTCTATAAGATTGTTTACTAACTCGTACTAAACGACCAATATTGGACCAGCGTGGTACTTATAGAAAGAGTATGCTACAGATAAAGATCTGTGGTAGCATATGAAAAGTAGTAAATTGACCAGTTCCGGCTACTTTACAATAACTTAAATAGTTCAAAAAAATAAAGAAGCGACGTAGACAGCCCTAAGCGTTGCCAGACGTTAAAAACTGCATAGGCATTTCTGATAAATGGTGGTTATTTGTAAACAGCGAACACTCCCGGCGAAGTTAATTGAAAATTGTTTTGAGCTTATCAATTTGTTAATTGTTTTTGCTTGTTCGGTATTTCTCTCGGCTGTCGGGGGCCACAAAGTTTTATAGTACGTAGAATTACCACAAAGGCATGGCACAAAGGATTAAGATGAGATATATGTATAGAGGATATCTGCCATATTAGCGTTCATAAGGAAATCCACCAGGAAATCATATTTTATGATAACTTGAGTTTATTCCACTATATTATATATTGATTATAAGGTGGTCAAGTAGGTCTATGCAAATTTGTGTAGAGAGCTGTTTTGAACGATTACCATACTTCGAAAACAAAACACATACAGCCTACTTTAGCGTAGAGCACCGATGGTAGAAAGTTTCACGTGTACGGAAAGAATATTAAGGAGCGAAAATGTAGTAGCTGAGCCTTGGAGCTTTCTCGATTTTTCGTCGTTGAAATACCTATATATAGGAGTTACGATTACAAAGACAATTGTATTATTGACCTGAGCCCCAAAAACAAGCCTTTGATCTCACCTCGGGTTCAGAAGAAACTTTCAATAGGTATATTACAGTCTCTAAAATACACCACTCCTCTTGTTTTCTCTTATCATAAAATATATAATAACATATTACACAGGTAAGAACGAGAAAACCCTGAGAATTATTTACCCGTACCAGCGTCTAGTCTGATCAGCTCTCAACATAGCGTTTATACGACTTACCTATTTACCTACGTATATCATTACAGAATGGATAACTGAAATAAACTACGTCGTTCAAAATTATCTTTATGTTGGAATAGTAAAAATGAAGATAGCAAGTAACCTTACATCAAGCAACCAATGCAATTGACGTCAATATCTAAAGCACCGAAATCCTATCTTGATTAAATCTATATCAAGGAGATCGTAAACAGTAGGCAAACAGCGGGGCAAAATTACAACTGATCGATCTTTGATTTCATTTAATCTCGGTAAGGTTACCTAAACTGCTGATACGATAGTAGGTACGCAATTGGTTCGCCATTGCCCCATCACTAGTGCACGCGTGATGTTACATGGATATGTCATAAACCCGTTGTGTATTCATTCGAAGACACGGTCCGAACCGCTACCGAAGCCAATTAAAATAATTTAAGACGCCGCGGGCCTTTTTCATTTTGTACCCATTATTCTTCGTGAGATGCAAACCCTATTATACACGGTTTAGAAGATGCCCTGAACTCTGTAATTTGTTTTGAATTAAAAAACAAATCTGACGCTTAAACTCCAGGTTATTATGCGTTTAGTGAAATTAATAGAATTTTATGTGAGCGTAAGCGGTGAGGCGAGCTCTTGGTTGAAACTTGTTTATCGTCACGATCGTATTCCCATTTCCTACTAGCGTTTACTTTTTTCTTATGATTATGATTCTAATGATGTGTTTAGCTAACTGAAGAAATCGTATAATTATGTTTTTCATTTGAATAATAAAGGAAAGGTATGATATGACACTATGACAAGTAATAGATAAGATACTCGTACAGGCTTTCGTTACAGGCTTTTGATCGACTTCGGAGACAAACGAAGAACCTACCAGACTTTCCCATGAGTGTATAAGGTTAGGATGAAGTATTATATAATACTGTGAGACCCTAATCCATCATTTCCTTGGAATTAAGCTCGAATTTGTTCCAAATAATTGGGGCGGTACAAAATTAAGTTTCGTAAACTCCGCCATAAAGCCGAACTCGCTTGATTATTTTCGTTTCAACTGAAACACGCGAAACAACTTGCAATACAAGATAAACACGCGAACTTCGAAGAAACACGCCACGATCGTGGGATTACATTGCGAATGATACCGTCGTTAGCACTGTTTCCAGGAATGTTCATAACTCAAAAAACGAACCTACGGACTTGATGACAAGTAGAGCATTTTGTAGTTCTAAATGTGACTTGACAAATCGGCTACATGATACGAAGGAACAATGAGCGCTGAATTTCAACAATACATGAAATATTATGGATTGGGTTGGATATGAGTGAAAGCTTATAATAATGACTGGGTTACGTTTAAAAAATTCGTGAAATAGTGTTAATTGCGTTGGATGTATGTGGAAGCTTATAATAATGGTTGGGTTAAGTGTACAAAATTACATTTTACTAATACGAAAAGTACTCCATCTTGTCTATATTAAACTGGCAGTGTAAACAGGTTAAAATATAAATTATATATTATGAGACTCTCTTTAAAATTAGGTTCAAAGTTCCAAATAATTCCAGAAGCTATTGTCGTCGCAAGATATTCACGACTGTACCTACAAAATTGACTAAAGTCTGCGACCTCGTTCATAATAAGAAAACGGAGTAACAGTTTAAAGGAACGAACCGAGCAACAATTCATGAATGCAAAAGATCCACTGCTTAGTACAAGTGGTGCAGCGTATTCAAAATTATTGGCCACTTGTTGCACCGGAAATTGATAACAGCCTCATCGCTCGCGTTTTGGGAGGCATTCAAGAATGCCAGTGTTATTGTCCAACGAATACTGGCTATTGGCAGTAAAAGCATTGACGATTACTCTATTCAGTTTCGTTTGACTTGAATTAAGACTAATAAGTTAGAAAGGTATGTGCGTGCTCTGTCTTTCAAAAAAATTGTTATATAGAAAAAATGTTTTGTAAAAGAATATCGTGAGGTCGAAATCGGAAGCTCTTAAAAATGTATTATATAAGAAAGTCTACGTTTGTATAAGAAATTCATAAGTTCGTTTATGTAACATTAATTAAACCCACTAATGGGGCAATGCAGTCACAATCTTAAATAATAAGAAAATGGATAGTAATTGAATTAATATACTATCCTAAGCGAAGTTGCATGCGTTATTTCCTATGAAAATTAAAACAATTATCAATCTTGGCCACGAATCCATTGCATCGTATAAAATATACAAAACAAAATCATACACAGCCATATAGCTCATGAAATCCCCTTCCCAGCGGGCTTTATATATTACACTAGCGGTTTCATCGCGCACTCAGATGCATAAAACATGATCCCGACGTCAGATTTAAACCGTACGTAATAAGAACATTAAGGCGGTCGGAAGGCGGGCGGATCGCTTGCGGTCGACGCAGACTCGACGTTTTTATACATAATATGAAAGGCTTCCTGTGTAGTTAATATCAGATTACTATCTTGCTATAATGCCATAAATAACTTAAGCACGTTTAGGAGTAAGTAAGTTACGTTTATGTAAATTGATGCAGTGGAATTTTTCTTTATAGCATTGAGGTAGCAGATGATCATGCAGTTCACGTGATGGTCACTATCGCCCACAGAAACCAACCCAAGCCACGATCGATGTTCTTTCGTAGTAATATTTTCGAGCAAAAATGTGTTGCTACCCGGAAGTCTAAGTTTGAATGCCTCAGTATCTTAATACATCGTTCACACAGAAATATGAATACTGTTGTTATAAGATCGTTACTTGGGCGTGGCGATGGTGCCTCCGGAGTAGAACATAAACAAAATTTTTAAGCACCAAAACTATAATATCGTGTTAAAGTATTATATCAAAATATTGTGCAGGCTACTTTACAAGATTTAATCTAAATATAAATGTATTCAATTGTATGCATATCATATTTATTACATATAAGTATTTTATAACCAGTCTAATCATCCATAACGTTAAAAGTTATTTGTAACGCATCGTTTATGAATACGTTCCTTGAAGATGGTTTACAGCATTACGCATCAACATGGACGTAGATATAATTAATTTACAAAGCATTAAGCTAAACTTATATACATATTCTCGAACGAAATCTTAATTAATTCGTACAGGCTTATTATATTATAACGTAGCATTTTTGGGTTTACTATAACTACGCGTATACGGGTAAACTACGCGTATATATTCACACAGAAATGATAGTGAATGAACACTGCGTAGTATTGGGTACATATTTTTTTTGCTTTATTCCAAGCGTCCAACCCGCCGCGTTTCACCTGCCCGTCTGGCGTTGTAAACGAAATCGCAGCTTTAGGGGCGTCGGGCGCAACGCTGCATGTGTCGCCGGGCGAGTATAAATCATCGCGGGGGGAGTACAAAATCGGCCCGGCTTACTTTCACGACAGACTGGACACGCGTGAGACGACACTCGGCCTTTGAGCGTGAGACTAACGTAATTACACTTCACTTAGACTTAGGGTAATAATGGCTCGTGGGGTAACGGTGACGTTTCGTGGATATTTGGTGTTACGAATGTACTAAGTGAAAAGATATACACGAAAAGAGTATATATCATGAGTATGGGTTAAGTTGCAATCGATATTCGCATGTGGATAAATCGGTTTCTTAACTGGACATCGAGCCAGGCATCGCCAGCGTTTGGCCTCTTATGCCCGTATGGTATGAATCTATAAGAGTACCAATAACAAAACGTGGGTCAAGTCTAATGTCCGTTTCCTGTAACCTTAGCGGACTCAGTAACGCAGTTAATATTTCATTATTTACGACTTCCAGTTGGACATCTCCAAACGTTTATAATTCAAAGAATTCTCTTCAGATTATATTAATGTAATCGTTACGTTTAAATTATTTTTGAATACACTTTTTTCGTCCTAAACTGTAACTGTCAGAACATTATTTATCCTAGAGATATAAAAGCAGTTATTTTCTAACTCTAGAATATGGATGCGAGACGATAAAGGACATCTTCTTTCTTAAGATATCTTAAGTTTAATAAGTAATACGGTTATTCAAAAATTCTCAACCACGAATCATGTGTACCTACTCTTCAAATACTTTTTCACCGAGTAATATAAAAAAAAACTCTTAAAAAAAAGTTTCATGAAAACGCAATAAAACTTACTCAGAAATTCAGTATAACCGAATATTAAGTCATGATTGCCATTCCTGGTATCAGCTGACCGCTTTTTTCGACCCTTTACCTTTCGTGCCCGCTCTATCGTGAGGGTAATCAGTACAAATGCGATGCGAGATAGTCGGGCCGGTCAATATTTTAGCACGCACTTTATCTAGATAAATGTAAGTCGACCTGCAGGTCTTGGGCAGATTACTCTCACCGTAACAAGCGTATTGTAGCGAATAGTATGTATGTACACACGAGAGCTGTGCACTATTTAATTTAGATAATGGCGTCGTTTGAATTAACCGACAATTTAGAAAACCCAATCGATTTTCTTTTGACACGAGGGCATCCGTTTAGTTTAATAGGACTTACAAATAATACAAACCAATTGGAAAAATAATACAGATCAATTTGTTCTTAAATAAAGACTCTACTTTTTGAAAATATTTTCTCATAAACTATTTGTGTCTAGTATTTGAATCCGTAGTGTTTATCAATATATAATACGTCTATCCTATATCTTGGTATAAAATTGTTTTCGTAGACTATGATACCTATTATTGTTGATAAATATAATAGATGCAATGCATGCGAGTTGTACACAATAACAACTCGTAGGTACAAACGTACAGCGAACCTAAATACCAAATTCATCAAAGGATGACAAGTGAAAAGAGCTTTTAATTTAATTCGTTGCGGTATCGCGTCGAGGAATACGAAAAAAATACAGCAACAGCTTGGAGCGATATCGACAATCCATAATTCATGTCCTACAATTTCATACATTTGTATACGAACGGATGGGCGTACATCGCCATCTGGCCGCTAAACGAAACCCAACTTTATTTCCATGTGAAGTAAGTTCAAAATTGGTTTGGGGTTTACCTTATTTGTGACGCTACGTGCCGAGACCGCCACTCAGTGTATTGCAACATCGTACATGATATCAAACGGGTATTCAGATTAATGCAATTTCTCTTAAACGCTTACACGTCGTAAATAAAATTGCTGGTTTTCGTCGAAGTCTCGGAGCCAAAGGCCGACTCTGCTTAATAAGTTTAATTGATATTGCAATTCAGCAAAAAGAAGATATGAGCTTGATTACTTTATATAAGCCGTCGCAATTAAGATACGTACGAAAAATAAAGCGATTTCTGTCTTCGGTCAAATCGATCATTCTTTATACCTTCATGTGTGTTTCGCTAATCGTAAGTGATAATGTTCAGTTTTATCAATGAATTGAAGTCAATTTGTCAGTCAATATTAAACATGCAGTAGAAATACGTAGCAAAATATGATGACACATTTAGTGCTTTAATTTTAAAGAATTAGATACAAACACTGAAACTAAACGCGATTAGTTCGTAGAAACCTATTTCCTGATGAAAAGAGCAGAAAAAACGAATATTTTAATTTTTTTTAATGATATTTGAATAAAAGTAAATAAGCCTTAATAATTTGGAGTAACTAGTTCAAATTCCGTTATAATCTAATAAGAAAATTGTATTTAAATATAACGGTCGAATTAATTTATATTTCATTTGTTCTATTAAATTACTAAAACTATATAAAATAATATTTTTCCATTATGATTATTTCCACGTTTAATAATTTTTTTAATGAATTATGTTCTACCATTGAAATATATTTTGATTGGCATTTTGTTTTCCCACTGTTGGCCAAAAGTTTCCCACGATGAGCGAAGGCTCGAAACACACTACGTTTCATGAAACCAAGGATGGTCATTAGCAACTTCTATTATTATATAGAAACGAGAAACGAATCCGACACTCGAAATGTAAAAAACAAAAAGTACGGAGCTTTCAAGCTCTGATATTCATTAATCATTGGTAGGGCGGGTGTAGACATACCCCACCGGTATATATAGGACCCGCTAATGACTTTGTGTTACGTGTATGTATATAGCCGGCCTTCTGAATATTTACTGATTTCAATCGCTTGCCACTACTCCGGTACAACTATTCCGATCTACGTTGATTAGCCACTTCGTTCATTGGCTTGGCTTTTGTACCTACTTCCATTAATTACGGGGTAGGGCGACGTAAAGGGCTGGCATGTTTTCGTATCATTTTTAAAATCGTGTATAAATAAAATATTTTTGTTATAACCGCGTGTGATGTGATGAATGTGACATGTTAGGATAGAGATTTTTTACATCCTACTATTGGGATAGAGCTAGGAGGCAGGTGTATGGAGTTCCCTCGAATTTTGTGAATGGTTGTGATAAAGGACTCTATGCTTTTAAGATCAATTACTGAATACGTTCTAGTTTCGTGTTTACAAAAAGAGTGATAGAAAAACCTTAGTTATAGGCATCAACTTTTACCAATACCACCGTTCGCAGATAGATTATAACAGAAAAACATACAGGGTACATAAATAAAATATGCTCGGTCGGACCTCAAAAAGAATTTATATCTGGAATACAGAGCCATCAGTCAGTGTTGTGTCGACGCTGATTCCCGTCGTGTTTCGCATCCGAAATGGAATGTTATTCACCGAAAATTTCGCTTCGCTGTACGCTAAAAATTACGAGAGCCGACCGGGGATTGAACGAAATTCCGCCCGCAAAAAAGGTGTCAAATGAAATATTCAAATATATTTTAATATAATTCATGCGGCGGGCGTTTCATTTCTCTCCCTCGTAATGGAATGCTAAATTTTCGGGCGAACAAAAAATATATATTAATGCGCGTACCTAATAGCTTATACAAACTCGTTTGTTGGGTATTGTTGCGCACAATGGGTGCCATAACTCCGCGTCGCAGGCACGGCCGGTGACGTCTTTGTTAGGCTCCCGAGCTTTGTTCGCCGCCCGGCTCCGCCTGTCGACGCGACATCCTACCCGACCTCTGCCACCGCACAATTCACTCGACACCCACCCACACTACCTACGCGATAATTAATTACCTTACGCAATTGAAATAAGCTCCAGTAGCTCGAACTCGTAAGATGATTGCCACAGTTTACGTTTTGATTTCAGGAACTCGAAATTGAGGAACATATAATAAGTTCGTCCCCTCGAAATTAGGAAACCGGAAGGCATCGACCGTCTGGTTTTAAAAATGAAGGCCCTGCCCTCCACGTGAGCATCTAATTACCTGTTTTGTTCGAGCCATTACGATAATTTGCAGCAGGAAAGGAACGAATGAATATTTGAGAAGGCGATAGAAGGTGAGTAATTGCGTTGGATCACGAAGCGAAAAGTTATGAAAGGTGCTGGCGAGGGTGATTTTTCAAAGCTCGGCTTGAAGGCGAAAATCTTAATGAAACAGAAAATATTCAATTTCGTTTCTTCCCAACATACCGTATTAGATTATGTTGAAACACAACAAGGTGATGTTATCAATATCCATAGTAACTAAACTCG
>DWGW01001298.1:0-11639 GCA_018247775.1 Udranomia orcinus
CTGGCTACCATGAAGATTGTAATGAAACTGTCAGGTATATATTTCAATCTTTATTTTTCTCATATAACATTATCCCCAATGACGCGATGGTCACTGCCGGACTGTCGTTCGAAAGGTCCTGTGTTCGATTCCCAGCGAAGACACAGATTCGAATGATGCTGGGATGTATGGGTGTGAAGCATTGGTTAAATGGAATCAATTAATAATACTTTTATTGATTATTTCAAAACATCCATATTTATCTGTACTAATATTATAAATGTGAAAGTGTGTTTGTTTGTTCCTCTTTCACGTCGCAACATAGCTATTTAATAGTATGTTTTACGTGTGTGGAGATAGTTAGGAGGGTGGAGAGTGACGTAGACTAATTTTTACCGCGGTGAAACATCTCATTCTCGTGGGAAGATCGATGTTTTGTTAGTCGAGATATTTAGTTCCGGATGTTGTTCATAGATGGCGTTATTAAAATTCATTTGCAAGTTCTGAATCAGGCTATGAATTGTTACATGTAATTTATTTAAGTCATAGGCTGAACTAATGAATTCGTGTGTGTTTCTATTTATTATTTCATTAAATAGTTTTTAGTTAGCAGCTGTAGTAGTTATTACTACGTAGTATTTAATTCCTTTAGATATAAGACTTTTAAAGTGGTTTGTATTTGTACACACACACACACAGTATGGATAACACACAGATTATTCTGAAATTCACTAACATAGCGGTGACATTGGGAATGAATGTTTTTAAATCAGAAATCTCCATCTTAATAACGCGAGAAAAGCCGCGGGCCAAAGTATGTACGTAATATATATATAATATACTTACCAACCGCATTATCATCTGACTGCAGTTGTAATTCACCAGTCGCTTCGAACACCTACAACGTATTGAACATTATTAATAACATTTACAACAACGACGTTAGAGACAAAAACGACTGAATACCTCGTATATCCGTACCAGGCGTGAATACGTTGATAAGTCGAAAATTGACATTTTTCAGGGCAGCCCTTTTAAAATTTGTATTTATCCGTAAATCGCTGTTTTAGTTTTTTAAATACTTTTTTATTGTAATATTATTATTTTAGTAGGAATTTTCGGATAACATGAAGAATATTGTGAGACCGAAATACGGCAATTCTAATGCCTAATGTAAACAGTAAAAAAAAAATGAATGCAAGTCGACTTATCAACGTATTCACACCTAGTACGGATATAAAATTTTAATAAATTATAAATTAACTACATTACTGAATAGAACAACGTTTCAAGCTCAGCGCATAGCGTGTAATTGAATATAAGGTCAGCCTCAATTATTAATTGTAGCTTTTACAACAACAACAATAAATGAATATCATTTATTGTTGTTTGTTTGACAAAGGTGTTACAACAAAATGATCGATCACAACAGTGTACCCGGGCATACGGGCGACCCAAGATCGAAATTCCTTCTCAGATCGACCACATGCGTTGCTACCCCTGAAGACTAAGTTGGAACGCCTCGGTTAAGTATGCCTCCTTTACCACACCCTTCAAACCAGAACACAGCAGAGACCAGTAGCAAGGAACATGTTGTGCCTCTGAAGTCGAACCGTAAAAGGTTCTACCAATTTCCTGTATGTAACAAATGAAACTGATAAATAGGAAATGGGACGGTAAATCAGATTTTATATTAAAAAATAATGTCTTACCTCGTCATCTTCATCATCTCTAAAAATATCATCGAAGTTTGGAATGTTCTCCTCATCATCCTTATGTACTAATCTCACCTGAAAGTTTGTTTTTCAAAATTACTTAATAATTATTGCTAAAATTTCATGGCAGGTCACACATTGCCATCTGATTAATTCAATTATTAATTTAATTAATAATAAAATTAACTAACAATTAAAAAAAATAAATTGTAAATAAAACCCATTGATCTAAAACAAATATAAAAGTCCTTATGCCGAGTGGGAATCGTACTAATAATCACTCGGTTCTTAGGCTTGCAATGAATCAATAATGACAAACATATAAGAGTAACTAACAGTATAAGAAAAATTAAGCAATTATTTGTTTTGATCAGTAAATACCTGTCCATCACTATAAACATTACAAATATCGGTGGGTTTGTGTGAATCTAGCACGAAAAATACAACGTCTTCCTCCGGCTGCAGTATGTCGACGAGGTCTATGGTCCCGCCACAGTTTATCAGCACCACATACTTTATCTCCTCATTGTTTTCCTCATATGCCGTCTTCAACTCCGATATACCCCCCACGGGGACCAATGTATATGAAATATTATCACATTTAAACAAGCCCTGGAGTATTTTACACGCGCAAATCGCATCCACGTCGTAGTGCACTAGTAATAACACGCGCTAAAAGGAAAATGTTCAGTAAATAAACACGTTATTACAACGACCGGACGAACATATGATTCCTGTCAACAAACTTACGTTGCCCAGTAAAACGTTGTAGAAGTCATTTCTGATGTCCTCGATAAACATTTTGTTTCTAGATTACATCTGATAGAATAATTTGATCTAAGAATTCATGTTTCTACCTAAATCCTAACGTTAATATTACAATTCAGCACACCTGCTCGCTTTTTTTTTCCAAAACTTTATGTGTCAAAAATTATTGTCAATTAACAGCACCAAATTGTGGCTTCCCGCCAAATTTCTGGCTGCGTTCAGAATTTATAAAAATAACGGAATTTTATTTACATCAAGGTCCTTCGTAATTTTTGTATTTGCTATCGATAAATTGTAATCTTATTTAGCTATTGTCTGAAAATTCCATCACTATTTCAATTGTAATATATTTATAAAATAATGTGTAACTTCTAAAAACAAATGGCAGCCTTCGAAATTGGAATACGAAATCCAATTGAAGTATTAATTGAATTGAACCCTTGATAAGTTTACAAAATATTAATGATATATATTTCATTATATCATTTTATATCAAACTCAGATACATTCTGCGAAAGTAAATTTTATGAATCTGAATCGCTTTTGTATTACTCCATTGAGATCCATCCATTACCATTGAGGTCTCTGAAGAGATTCTTTAAACGCACCGCCGAACAAGAACCATTTTATTTTTATTATTAAAAATAAAAGCATTTAGGAATATGCATCACTTTTAAATCTCTACTTACAATGATGACATTAAATTTTGTCTTTTATTAATTTAAATGATACAAGAAACTTGCTAAAATTTTGCTTAACTTTAGCCGCTATCACCAGTCATCAAGCGTCGAGACCATTAAAAGTGGTTACTGCAGCTCGTGAATTTACATTATATATTGCATATATTATTTTGAGGACTTGTTTGAGGCCTTATTGGTTCGATTATAGACCCCGGACTTTTTAAAGATACTTTATTGGTTTATTTGAAACCTACTCGTAGTAGGTATAAGACTGGGGCTATTAAAATAAAAATAAACTGTAATCGTTATAAAATATTTATTTAACACTACCAGTAACACTGTTTCTTTGCTTGTAACTTATTGCATGATGGGACGCTATCTTATGTACTACGGTGCCAGGTCTCAGGAGACTACTAGACAAAGCTCTGAAATAGCACTTTATAAGTGACTCGTCAGTCTCTTCTGGTGACAGATACTTATTCATCTCATAACAAAGATAATTTTCTGGACAGTCCAGCGCCCTCAAGCATCCAGCGTATTCAGACCACAAAGTTTTACGCCATTTAACATTATGGTGCTGCGCCAACGGGACCAAGACGCATGCAGCGAAATTATAATCGCCGTAACTGACCGACTGAAATTGCTCCAGTATTTGCGTATAAAAATCTTGAAAGTTGTGCAAACCAGTCAGCGGTTTGTCGAAATCAAACTCGGATGCCTTTTTGAAGAGGATCTTCAAGCACTTGTGAAGAAGAACTTTTATTTTTTCGTCTAAAAACAGGGAGTTGTCGCAAAGGAATACGCACATGACACGACAGAATTTGTCCGTTACATCTATGTCGTTAAGGAGATCAGGAAAACATAGTTCGTTAAACAGAATCCACTCTAAACTGCACCTAACGATGAGCTCTTTCTCCAGGGCAATCATTTGAGCTGTCCTTCTGGCGTGATCGCCTACAACTGTTGGAGTAGTTGGTATTTCTTGGCTTTTGCTATACAAAGACAGAATAGGCAAATAAATCCAATCGCGTGGTAGTATCGGTTCCTGCCACTTTCTTAGAACGATATTAGGACTTCTTTCCCAATAATTCAGATTTACCACTTTAATATAACATAATTTTATATCTTCTATTGATGACAAAGCTTTAGAGAATCCGTCAGCTTCTGATAAAGACACCAAATTGAAAAGCCTTTCCGCTGTAAACCACTGTTTATTGAAAATCACATTATCAAATAAAAAGTGCAACTCATACTGCTTGTCTATTCTCAAAATAAAAGATAGTTTATTGGCTACGGCATAAACTGTGTCCTTCACCTTTTCTGCGATGTTTGTCTTCACCGAAAGGCTAATAATATTAAAAATTAACTCGGTTTCCATCCTGGTGAACCAATTAAGACTCAAACTTGGAGTCTTGTTTATCAACTTCCTTAAATATGGCTGGACAATCTCTATAAAGGAATCTGCAATTTGTTTATCGTTTATATCCACTAAAACTTTGAATAATGATACAAGAAAAGGTATTGGCGACACAATACTTAAAATGGGTTGAACTTTTTGTGCGGAATCTATGATTGCTCCGCCCAAAGACATTAAGTTTTTCGTTACATTCAAATTGCTTTCATCGATTCCAGATAACAAATTTGAGCTTGGTGTTAAATTGTCCATAATTTTAGTCATGCCTTTAGATGTGGATAATTTTTTAATGGCAGTGTTGAGAAATACTAAAGACATTTGGGTTTTAACCAATATAGTCTTACAACAGTCCAAAACCGAACATACCACCCTCAAATGCCCGCAAGTGTAACTATCAACACTTGCGACTTGAGCCACCCATTTCGTTAAACCTCCTTTTATCAAAGGATATATTTGCTGTCCATATTTTTCCACATCAAACAAGTTACAATTGAACATCCTGTTAATCAATTGCAAAACCACTGCAGCATGTGTGGAAGATATCACGACAGTATTAATAAAAATATCTGTTCCCTGAACATGTTTGAATAGGGTTGTTACTATGAGTGGAAAAAGCGCAGTTGCATAGTCAATTCCTAGATCATAGCGGAGTAAATTTGACAATATGCAATATGCTTCAATCTGCAAGCGCAGGCCATAGGTACCGTCTACCCCTGAGCTGATATACTCTGAAGCTGGTTTCATAATATCGTACTTTGATATTAGGAGTTCACCAATCTCTCTAGATTGCAAAGACAATATTCTCATCAATTTTAGAGCTGCTAGTACAGGCTTTCCATTGTACACAATTTCTGGACTAAATACAAAGTTGATAGATGTTGTTGGAATAAAATTTGTTATTATAGCACTCATAAGATGTTCAGTGTGGACAATTCTGTTTGCTGTGTCCACTGAATCTCTAGCTAATCGGGTCAGTATTTGCAATGAATATTGGACACAGTTAAATGAGGGTCTAATGGTGTCCATTATATAAAACAATCTTTGTAAAATGTCTGTCCTCATAATAGCAGCGACAATGTCGATTTCAGTTAAATGAAAATCCTTTAACTCTGATTCCGTTGAATCCATTTCATCAATTTCTGATTTATCATTCTCCAGACAAGGTTGGAATGTGCCTTCCTCAAAACCTATGAGAGCATCTAAGCATGCTTCATCTATTCTATTGTAAAGTAAATTTCTCATGGCTTTTAGAGCTGGTTCCAAAATAATTGCTTTATTTTCATCCATTGCAAATCTGATAACAAAGAATATCTTAGTCAGGGGAATATCAATTATATTTTTATATGTCCCAGCGCTAGAGTATTCCAAGAGCCCGGCTATTGTATTTAAAGCCATCACCCTTTGTTGAGTGACAGATGAACGGGACAATTCTATCAACTCTGTAATGGTATACCCTGGTCTGTGTGGTTCTTCGCCATGATGAAACAGAGTTTTAGTTTTCTCAGTGTATTCTATCGTATATGGTAATAAATATCCATTGAAATCAAATCTAGCTTCATATGGTTCATCAGGCTTGACAGTTTTACTTTCTTTAATCCCTTTGAGCCATTGTAACTTGTCTTTTTCAAGGGAATCAAAGTGTAGCCAGTTGTTCACATCTGGATGAGACAATATATCATTATCCCATAATGTATCCGTATTATCATCTCGTGTTCCATCCTCTAGTATATTTGATGGTGCTTCATCTGTTTCCATTTCCTCTTTTTGTACATGAGTAGCTGACTCTTCCGTTGTTAAATCTGGTTTTCTCCTCTTCTTTAAGAACTCAACTAATTTTGGATCTAAAGAGGACAGCAATTTTTGTTGTTCTTCCAATATTTCCTTCTCGGACATTTTACTCAGTACTTTAACATTTTCACTATGTATGTCATCAGCATCTTTGTTTGACAGAATGAAACTTTTTGGTGGAAGGTTTATTGAATTAGTTTCCAATTCTTGGTTGGAAGAGGAAGGTAAGTTTGATCTTTCAGATGACTCATCAACTTCCATTTGATTCAATTCTCTCGGTTCTGTATGTCTATCTTGTATTTTTTTCTCCATTTGAAGAGCATAGATAGATTTTCTACCATCAACTAGGGTGGAATCACGTTCGGGGATGGCCGGAAAACCTCTAGATGGCATGGGATCCACACTGAAATCAACAAACTTATCCAAGTTTTTCTCAACAATGTCACCCAATAAAGCAGGTATTAGTTTAGGAAAATAAACTTTGTCATCATCATCCTCAGGCTTCTCTTGCAAAATTTCAACATTCTTTTCAAGTATATTCCCCATTACGGAGGTACTAGGTTCATTTTTTCCTTTCTGATTAAGACCCTTGGCTTGTGCGTATTTAGAGGGTTTTCTCGGTCCTGGCTCAGCAGAACTCCTTTTCGTAGTGTGATGTTCGGTTCGACGTAAGTTAACGACTTGTGCCGATGGTCTGAGGGAATCATTCTTGTTTTTTTCACGTAAAAATTCCTCTTGCATTCGGAGAATGTCCTCTTCGTCTTCGCCTGGTTTGGGTCGCTTTATCATTTTCTTTATTTAATATAGCTGATGATATATCAGTCTAGTGTATATAAGTATAAGTTAAGATTCACAAAACACTAATACACAGAAATATAATAATACAATACAAAAGTTTTTATCAAGGTTATGTTTACGATTTGCTTGACAGTTTTGACAAACTGACAATAACTTATAGAATTCTGTCAAAGAGAATGTCAAGAGAGTCGAAGAAAATAATCCAAATTTTTTGCAAAGAATCTACGAATTTGAGTTATTTCATTGACTAAATTATAAACTAAAATTTATATACCGACACATACGAATATACAAGATTTGTTGTATGTGCTTTGCAAATCTATTAATGAACGAAAATGTCAGCCACATGAAAAGGGGTTTATTTTTATGTCATGTCGTTTTCGTTTGTCAATGTCATCTCATTTTAAGTTCTGTCATAATAAATTTGAAGCACGTGCGCGCATTGATTTTAAGTGTAAAAATTTGTAAAATCTATAATAATACAAAGTGCAAGGCAGTAATCAAACAGATAGCAGTTATACTTTTCCAAAATGCCAAAATTAAAGCAGAATATCGAGAGCCTCAAGCATCCGAACAGTAGAAAAACCATATCATTAGCGAAGAAGATGATAAAAAACGAAAAGAAAAACACGAATAAGCTCGGCACTCAGATAAAACAAAATTTAATCGGAGAAAAAATACTATGGTTCAAAGAGAGGATACCAGAAGGATGCATAGTTCTGGACAAATCGCAGACATTAGAACTAATTGAGACTTATCTATCAAGATTTAATGAAGAATTAGAGCAGATAGCCATGAAGAATTCTGTGGGACAAAGAAAGCATAGACAACACGCTAGCCGGGAAGATATTATAAATATCACTAAAAAGAGAGAGCAGGAGGACTTTGATACATGTGGGATAGAGATGCCTGATCTCCTTGACCATCAACAAATGGAGGTGTTACGGAAATGGAACGGAGAACTTAGGTATCTTCAGCACTTTAAATTGAAGAGGATAGCTAGGAAACATTTAATATAGTTTAAATTTAAAATCACTGAGTTTTTCTTTCTACTACCTTCCATCCTTTTATATCTAATTAAATTTTTAGAAGTTGCTGGTTTACCTACACATACATTAAAATGGAAACCATTAATTTCGGTTAACATTTTTTAAAGTGCTGCAAATGAAGTGTAAATTTGCAGTAATTAAAACATTCAAATATTAAAAACTCAATATGAAAAAAACACAGAAAATTATAGGTGACTATTTATTAAATTAATATTTACAACTCTCAGTACAACCAACAGAAGATCGTGCTGGGCGCAGCGAGAAATAGCAAGGAACAAAATTATACACAAAGTAAACCAGTTCACGCTGACCCCCCACAGATAACATAGTGATATGTTACATAAATCAGTCACAAAAAAATCGAAAAAAAAAAACCATATCTTAAAACAAAATAGAGCAAGTATATTTTAAAAAAATTACATGACTCGACAAACATTATTTTTGAATGGAGTAATCTTTACCACCCATCTGAGACCACAAATAGTATGATAATCAGCATGCTGATAATCAACCAATTATCAAAGATTTACATAAGTCATATAATTTTTTAAGAATGTATATGGATACGAAATTTTTGCCTTTGAATTGACTAAATAAATAACTGGGTTCAAAGATCGCAAGGAGTTTATACAATCATTTAATAATTAATCATTCTAAATACCTAAGGTGTCTGGGGAAAAAATATTCATTAGCATCTCTTATGCACAAATAATGTAAGTACCATGACGTATTCAATAGAACAATCATTTCAATAGAACTTAGATATATTTTTTTTATCCAAAGTTTTAAAAATCATAAATATTAAATTATTTCAGATGCTACAAACAAAATCATACTAAAAAGGTTTTTAAGATCATGTGAGTGTTGAAAAAATAAAACATCATCACTGCTTACAAACTAAAGCATTTAAAATTCATCAACACATAACAAATATATTGACATAAAAATTTAAACAATATGTAAGTATGTATTCATTTATATTATTTCAAAAAAAGATGGAAATATATTTTCAATTTTACCCTATTAAATCTGTAAAATTGGTATTTATTACCTACTATTATATTTATGATAGAAAAATTCTATTGTGTTTATGTGAGTATGAATGATTTTGATTGTAAAACTATTCTTCACATAATCACCATTTCACCTCGAATAGATTATATTTAGATTATGTCTTATATTATGATTATTTATTGTAAACAAATTTCATCATTATGTTATAAACAAACAGTATTTAATTACGAAATTGCTTAACACACATTTTCTTTTAAAGCCAAATAAAAAAAAACCTAACAGTTGCCATTACATAAAAAAACATTTTATTAAGGCAATGACATAGTTGATAATATTAACCTAAAAATGCACGTATCATAATGGCAACACATTATTAGCGAACACATAGGACTAGCCTAATAAAGACAAAAGTAAAATAAAAAAATTTATGTATAAAAAATCTACAATACATTGTACACAAATAAAACAAAGAATGCATCACAACAAAAAAAATGTATCAAGTAATTTTTAGCAGCATAAAAAAAAAATGATCAAATATCCACATTGATGTAAATATTAATAAAATATTATGAGTATTATTATTAATGAAAAATAAATAGATTTGATGTCATGACTCCCACTCATAATACTCGAAAATATAAAGTTATTTGTTATGAAAGGAATCTAAAAGGAAACGGAATCATTAAAAAAAAATGATTATTACGAGTACAATATATGTCAATTCATAAAGTTATAGTAAATTATTTGTTTAGATATAAATGCTTCATATTCTCAATGTTGATTATTATTATTTTACAATCTGTATAAATATTAAATTGTTATATTGTAAAGCATATATAAATCAGGTTTAGAACAATGTATCTTCTGAAAACATCCGTCAGTTGTTGCAAACCGCATTAAGCCAATCAATTAACAAGCCCACTAACAATTAACAATTTCATTCTGTCCACAAACAACACATTGACTGGTGAATAGCTGGTCATGGGTGACTACACAAAGCTATTAGCCAAGTGGGTTGTTCAAAGTGATTAGTCCAATTTAAAGTTCCTTAAAAACTTGTAAATACAACGTAAGATCATGATTGATCTATTCAAGATCTTTACTTGTTTATTATATGCTCAATATAGCTAATTAATTGAAAGGCTTAACCACAGATAAAAAAGATAGCCACGATTAACAAAAATAAAAAAAATATTACATTTTCTTATACAGAAAAATGTCAATCACCATGTTGGTGACATTATAATTAGGCACTTCATATTCTAATTAAAAGAAATGTAGTTTTTTTTTCATTTTTTTACAACAAATTTATTTAATTATGCTCATTAAGATTCTACTTCTACCTAATGTTGTCTATAAACAATTAAGAATCTCATGTACTCTTTAAATATAGGCTGTAAGAGAGAACACTACTTTACTTTTATCAAATGACGTCAGTTGAAATACAAAATAATATGTACAATAAAATTAATCTAGAAGAAGATAGTCCAGAAATATTTTTAAGACATTTTTTTATTTACAATTTTTTTGTTTTCCTTTCAATTATCCCTTACCGACAAAATACTACAAAAGAGATAATAAGCATTTTGCAACAGTTTATATAAATTTCATAAACAGGCACTCATTTTTTTCATGTATATAAATTTAAATATCACCATACATACCATAGGATGTTTACACACACACACATACACAAGTGAAAGAGCTGCGTATTGTAGAGAGCATTGTGGAATTAAATACAATCAAATGATATTCATTCTCCAATTTCATTCACACCCTGTTTAATATTCAACTTATACCATACATGCTTCTGTGTCACAAATTATCTGCTCTTAATATTTGAATATTGTTTCTAAATATTTTTAATAAATAAAACTTGTCCAATCAGTGCAAGATTGATCCTTTTCACACATTCGCAAACCTCTCCTCTTATGTCACTCTGAACCAATTGTTCTTATTCATTCTTCTTATTAGATAACACAGTGCAAATAAAATGACTTGAATCCCACACAAAAAAAGTTTTCCGATCACATCACAAAATTAAACATAATTTTGCTTACGAGAAATCAAGTAAATAATGGTAAATGATAGAAGTCATACCCTCGTTGTCCTCTTGCAGCTAACCATATATAAACTACATGGTATGCTCCAGGTACAAAACATATCATGCCCGCTACAAAGAACACTGCACCTTGTAGTCCATTCTCGGGTTCGGCCACAGCGAAAGCGCCCATGCCAAGGAGGCCTACTCCTACCACGAGGAGTATGACGGCTGCACAGACTGTCTTCCAGTTCTCTTTTACTTTGGGGTGATTCCAACAGTAAAGAGATTGTGATGATTCAACATATTCGTGTATGAGGGAGTCCGAATCTCGTGACGTGGTGTCTTCAGTACATTTGTAGGTTTTACTGTAATAAATTAATATTTTCATTA
>DWGW01001299.1:0-11638 GCA_018247775.1 Udranomia orcinus
GCACAAGCATGTGCGCAAAATCCAGGTGCACTCTCTATTCCCTCACTCTCATGTTCCGATGGGACGGCAAACCGACAGGACCGGTGAGAGATCAGGCGCAGGACCAACTTTACGAGCTTTCCGAGGCACGGTGCTATACAGCACAAACCCAAACTCCGAGCTGCTATTGGCATTCATAATAGAAAAACCCGATAACATTTTGCCCAACTCGGGGATCGAACCCGGGACGTCACGCTCAGCAGTCGACCGCTAGACCAACGAGGCAGTCGTAGCAAACATACATACATAATAGATCGTAGACTCGTACACATACGATTAGATGACTACAACGTCAGATATCGACTGTATAATTAGCAAGCTGAACTACACAATAAAGGCATTCGACAAAGCCGGGCCGAGCGAAGCAGTCATTAGTCAACTTGGACTGTCATAACGTTTGCATGCTTCAGCACGCTCCGATTAAGCGAGTCGATGCCAAATAAGCGGCTCACTTATTCGTATGATGACACCAACCCGTTTCGGATATTTGAATGTATCACATGGAATGTCTGAATGCTGGTTGGTTTCTGCAAATACTATGTCTATAGATATAGATAAAACTAAATGCGTATACCTATGTCTCTGACGGTGTCGATGTCGGTGTCGGTGTTGGTGTCAGTGCGAGTTTTGGTGTCGATGTCGTTGTCAGGGTGAGTGTCAGAGTCGGTGTCAGTGTCGGTGTCAGTGTGAGTGTCTGGGTCGGTGTCAGTGTGAGTGTCGGTATCGGTGTCAGTGTGAGTGTCAGTGTCGGTGTCGGTTTCGGTGTCAGCGCCAGTGTCAGTATCAGTGTCTGGGTCGGTGTAGGTATCGGTGTCAGTGTCGATAGTTATCCTACTACTATAATAAATGCGAAAGTTTGTGAGTGTGTATGGACGGATGTTTGTTACTCTTTCACACAAAAACGGCTGAACAGATTTGGATGGAATTTTGTGTGGACGTAGTTTATAACCTTGATTAACTTAGGATACTTTTCACCCCTCTCTGGACCAAATTTTAAAATCCACGCGGACGAAGTCGCGAGCACAGTCTAGTATAAAATAAATAAGCGATTTTATTCAATAGTGATAAAGAAAACATTCATTTCAAATTTCAACAACATTATGAGCTATTTTGTTATTAACGCTCCACAAATTGAAACATTAAATTTATTCTCGGTTGAATGAGTACTATTTACTGATATAATTCAATGTAAATATTCTTTTATATATTGATTGCTCGTTAGTTTTAAAACAAGTAGCTATTGCCGTACAAAATAATGTTAACTAACCGATGTTCATTTTTCCTCATTATTATAATGTGTTTGTGAACATATTTCAGGGTTCCAGGAAGAGTACCTAAAGTAAATTGTATGTTTCGTGAAGTGATTAGGTTTTTTTAATATTATCATGTAATTGAATAATGTAAGTCTTTATGAGAATAAATGTCTTAAAACATTTTTTTTTTTCAAAAATTTGAGTGCGTTTAACCTCAATCTTGCCTGATAGGAAGCAACGATGAGATCTAAGGTGCACGCAAGCTCAAATAATGCCTGTTCACTCTTTCCTTAAAAATCCCTATATTGTACAAATCGGGAAACAGCGATGCGGGGAGGGAATTGCATTCCTTAGCTGTTCGCAATATGAAGGATGAAGCGAAACGGGAAGTGCGGTGAGGAGGAATATCAACCACATATAGGTGTCTCTATTAATTAGACATTACCTTAACTACAAAATACGATTTTATTGTTTCATTTAATTACTTCTAAAACACTATATTAAAACACTAGATTTCCGATAAACATAAATATCTCTTTGGTATAACCAAATATTACACCTCTCCTGTAATCTGACATCAAAATCTCATTTCTTACAAAACCTATTTAGCATTTTTAGTTTACAGATTTAAGTCCTCTGTAATATAAAATTTTATGATGCAATTATAACCTCTTTAAACATAGACGGCGAAAAGGCGACTCGGCTATATGAAAAAACGCTTACCAAGAGGTCATGAGCACCTTCGAAGCCTGGGTCACCGAGATAAATATAAAGTAAACTAAAGAAGTGGTTAATTTTAAGCGGTAAAATGATAAGATTGACTTTGCGATCGTGAGTTCGAAGTGATGGACTTAGTGATTAAGATATCCTGGTTTCAATCAAGACAAATAATAAACAATACCTTTTTTTCTGAGGGGAAAACCTTTCAAGGTTTAATTTATATGTACCCACTATAACCTCCTTACCTTGTGTACTTTGTGGAGGTACTCAGGAACTCCGAAGGAAAACTGAGTACACGCCAGCACGTCGCCTGATACGTCCTCGAGGAGATACGATGGCTCGACCCAAACCGTCTTGGTGTACGCCATTGACCTGCCATAAGGACGTCCTTCATGGGGCTCATGTAGGTAACAATACTTAGAGAGTATTACAATAGCACGTAGCATAGTTGTCATCGATTTGATAGCAAAGTAGCGTAGAAGAAGTAGTCATCTACTAGTAAGTGGTCACT
Organism: Udranomia orcinus; assembly: GCA_018247775.1. Taxonomy (NCBI): domain Eukaryota; kingdom Metazoa; phylum Arthropoda; class Insecta; order Lepidoptera; family Hesperiidae; genus Udranomia; species Udranomia orcinus. The sequence continues at coordinate 2,524 of DWGW01001299.1, forward strand.
GTTGTCCGACGGCATTGGTAATCATCGTCAGACAGGGTTGCCATTATGCTATGTCGAATATTCGCTTCATCTAAGAGCTGGAACGCCAAACGTCAAAATAAGAAAGGAAGTTCACAATATAGAAAACTTCTTATTAAATTTAATTATAAACAAGATACCAGACTGCTATAATAAATAAAGTTAGAAACGAAGTAGCTCTATAAATACAGCTTGCGGAGTCAACTCCACAGTGTGAAAAACGCTTACAAAGAGCTAAAACATGAGCACCTTCGAAGCGTGGGTCAACTGAGATAATTTGTGCGGAATAAACTGAAGGAGCGGTTAATTACAGCTGTGTACCTGAACAGATAGGGGGCAGCACTGAGCTCGGTGATAAGCTGCCTCTGCATAATGGAGACTTGAGGAGAAATTAGCGGTTGCTCATTAAGCGGATAAAGAACCGCTTTTCGGATTTCGTGACTATGCAGATTGGTACAACGCCTGTGAATGAATATTTTAAAATATCCGCTCTCAAAGTGCTAAAATCTTCTACGTAATTGGCATTTGCATAAGTGTAATGATGATATGTAATGATCTAATAATGGCTAATGTATAATTTTTTATCATGCCTGTCTTCACCATGGATTTGTCGTATTAGTAAACGAATAAATAGGTAATTCACTTGAAGTAAAATGGTACTACGGTTATCTTTTTGACATAATGTTTTATCACAAAAGTGGGTACAATAATGAGTCAAATATTAATAACATTTTACATGCTAACATCATGTCCAAAGTTTCATGAAAATGACACAATGACATCAATTGGACAATTGTACTCTATAATACACTTATGGTTGTCAACAATACCTTAAGCTCGTTTGCTTTTTCATTAGAAGTATGCGGTGAACCAAACTCATGTTTAAAATAAAAAATGGTAAGCACAATACATATTACATTTTATCCTTTCAGCAATCGTAGCGTACGGTTGGTACCGTAACTTGTGATAAGCCGTGTAAGAACTTTATCCTTTGTAAGCTCCTTTGAAAATTTCATATCGGGATTTACTACTCAAAGATTATCTCGATCGTCGGGAATCTAGTCTATTATGTTGACTTTGAAATCTTTATGCTAATCTTAATCGCGCAATTTTGTATCTTATTAAAGGCTATTAAATAAATATTTAGTATGATTATTTGGTTAGTTGGTTTTTAGTGAGAATGGAGTGCCAATTACAATGTTACTATAAAATTCCGTAATGAAATTACTAAATACAAAAACGCAAGATTTGTCTATACAGATACGGTTTTAAAAATAATAATAATGAGCAAAACTTCTCCGTAGCTTTTTTATACCTTTCTCTGTCGCGTAACCAAGAAGTTATCTTACCTAAGATATAACGGCGCCGTAACAAAATGTATTCGTTTTTGAATCAAACCACGTGCTCGCTGTCGTTGCTAACACTTGAAAATCGCATTTTCGTCTCGCCGGGTTTGAACTAGAAAACGTATTACTATTGTAACACACATTTTAAATGGTGTTCAGTCATTTATTATCTCCTGAAATATATTATTATGAAAGGTCTTTATGTTATTGTGACTTCGAAATCGGAGTCTAAAGAAATTACATAAAACAGTAGAGTACGATATTAACAATACTAATACGTGTTCTGATGCTATTTATTTTGCAAAACAACTCTATCTTATTCTATTTTATTCAACTGACATAAATGAAGTCCAGATTTCACCGAGTCAAGTTGTTGTTTTATGCCCAAAGACAAAACATATAATAATTAACATTATAGATAAAATATCTAATACATCTACAAAATTATTTAACACTCACAGTCAGCGCCGTGTGTCGCGCGGTGTCAGGTGACCTCGGAATCGCCGGAATACGACATTTTTCTCATGAAGGGCGACAGATTTTCCGTAGGCACTTTCACCACAGAGGAACTGAAATTTATAAGCAAGCCGTCTACTTCTACTACGTTTATAAACCTTTAAATTAATGATAGATTTAATTAATTTTTTTTAGGATACATATAATCGAATAAACAGAATCATACTTAATAACTTACTAAATAACTCTTTTTAGAACATTATTTTTCGCATCAGTATACTGCTCTTTCGGAGGCACTAATTCACAAAGTTAAGCAACATCGGGAATGTTCCAGACTCAAAGTTGGAAAAACTTGAGACTGTTAGCGATAGAGAGAGCGTCGAATCTAGTTGATGACCTTATGATAGCCTTAAACTTCGGACATTAGTCAAAGACCTAAGTAAAAGAAATACTACTAGACCATGCTCGCGTAATGAAGAGGTTAGTGCGGGGCAACCGTAGAATCACAGACAGACAGATAAATAAAAATAATTCAAAGTAAATGTTTTGTAAAATTGTATTTTAATTAAATTTGAATTTAAATTTAGGTGCATTTAAAAAAGATATAAAAAATTTAAAAAGTAAAAATTTTAAAGCATCGTTGCTTTTATTTAGCAGAGTAATGGTAACATAGCTAATTGGAATTAAAAATGTATTTATATTGACTACGACAGATGCTACATCAAACACGCAAAATTTCAATCACGAAAGCCGCTGTAATTAACACGTAAAGTGAATTGGAAACGAATTAAAAATACATTTCACAAAGTAAATTCTTTTATTTGCTTAATATTTAAACGTAAAAAAGAGCAATGATCCCGTGATGTTTGCGAGAGGTTGATTGGCTTCAAGTGAGGACCTCCATTTCCAACATATGTAAATTTCCAACAAGCCTTTCGACTCGACGGATGCGTCCAATTCGCTATTGGAATGGAATCGAAATTGGAAGAATTGCTCCAAGCCACGAGTATTGTAAACATGGACGAACCAAGACGTCTATAAGAAGTGAGTATGTGTATTGAAAATTACATGTTACGTGTATAATATAATTCGTATATTTTGCTTGAAAGAGAATAAACATCCTCACAAACTTTCGCATCTATAGTAGTAGTAGGATTTAGAAGTCAAATAGCAAGCCAACAATCACTGCGATCAAATTAATGATACTTTGACAATTGAATATTGATATGTTTCCATCGTTTGTTATTTGTCAATCGCATGTTGAAATTGGTCAAACATTTTGTTTGCATTCAGCTTATTTGACATCCACATTTGAATTAACGTAAACATATTATTAGTATCTATTACATGGTACGAACTGATTAGTGGTCTTTGTGCGTTAACATTTATGTACAGTAGCAAATGGGTTATTTTAAATAATGGCTTGCAACCCAATGTAAATTGATTTTATTATATCATTAGTAGTCATTATATCAATCATTAAAGCCTAAATCATCGATGTATACCAATGAACCATTATTTTTATTATAACATCGAGGTAGCAAACGAGCATGCAGTTATCTGATGGTAAGTGGTCACTGTCGTCAATGGATCTGTAATTAGTCCAGACAGGATTGAAGCTTTGTTGTATTACTGCTAAGTTTGATAGATTTTCTTCCTTACCATTAACTAGTCTAATCACTATTTTGAATATAGTGGCTTGCACATAGAAGGTACTCGTAATATGCTATCGGAGACTTTTATTTCCAATTATTAAGACAACCAATCTTACCGCACATTATCTTTGCAAAGCTTCAACGGTTTAGGCAGCGCACGCCAAGTTAGACTAGGGAACAGGATTTTTCCGACTTACTTAATGCCTATCGTCATATATTACCAAATTACAAAATCTTTATAAATCATGGTCTATAAGCTATATTGATCATTGACATTATTAGTAAATAACGAAGTAATGGCAAACGTGAGCGGGTTGGGTACAGTGCACCCAATAATGCAGGATTCGTCCGTCTCGATATCAGGTTCATTATTTATCCTAGTCTTATTTTAAACTTTACTCCCATCTTGGCAAGCGATAAAAAAATAGCACAGAAAAATTTTATGAGGAAAGAAATGTAGTATAATCTACATATTTTTTCGTATTCATCAAGTATTAGTCTATCTACGACTTCGTTTCTTTAAGCTTTAGGTAATAGGAAAAGGAATATCGAGATATTCGGCTCTATTGTAAGTAACTATATAATACGTAAGCAAACAAACATACCCACTATAATATTGGTAAGACCTGTTTGTTGAGAGCTTTCAGATAAATATAATTTTAAAAGCATTGCATTGCATGGTACAAAAGGAGTGTCGATTGTGTTGTGTGTGGCCGCCCGCCCAGGCGTTGAGTGCCAGATTCGACGGCTAAAGGCGAGGGTACACTTACGTGTTTTTATCTTACTACATTTTATTTGCTGGACTTTATAATGAGTCCACTTTCATCGTCACACTTTCATGCATTTAAATTTCGTATACTTTCAAACTCAACTTTTAGTTTTTTAAATTATTTATAATCTAATAAATAAATAAGCTAATAAATTAAAATTTGGGTATCAATTTCCGTACAATTCAGAATGTTCGCATTCTAAAGGTGTTTATTCAATTTTAATGAATTTATTACATCAAATAATTATTTTATCAATTCATACTAAAATAAATTGCGTTTAGTAAAAGTAATATCTATTGCACGTTTTCGCAATTGTTAAAATAACCTAATCCTTAACAGTGGTCTAAACACGTCTAAACGTGCAATCATATGTAGAAACAAAAATTAAAAATTGACACGTCTCTCATGTTGGCCGACGCCTAAACGCAATTTATAACTCGGCAAAAGAAAACCAAAGTGTTCTCAACTGCGACAGATTTAATATATTGCACTGGCGAGTGTATCCGGACCACGTGTGCGGCGACTTCACGGCTTATTAACTAGAGAAATTAGTTGGTATTTAGAAACATCTTCTTCGTTCAGCGGAAGAGTTATTTAGATTAGCGGATGTGCGAATAGATGTTTTATTTGTCGGTCTATTCTCTAATTGCGACTGTGTTTGATTTTGATCTTTATTTTATTTTGAAGATGTAGATTGTAGAGAAGTCGGCATTTGATCACGATGTCGTTAAACACGTGACTAATCTTTACAAAAATTATTTTTTATACGTATGATAAACGGGTATAAGTTGAATATATATATGCACGTACGCAAATTATTTTGTAAAATTCTAACTAGGTACATGAGTAATTTTTTTACTGATTATAAATATTTTAAATACAAAATTTTCATAACATTTTTCGCAACACAAAATTAAAATGAAATATTAATAAGGATATATATCAAAACCAACCCGAACCTTACAGCAATTGCAAGTATCAACACATCCGCTATAGATTTTCTGTCAATTCGCATATAATACTCGTAGTTTCCCTAGCATAAATGACTTCGTTTTCCCAACACTAGAACATAAAATGTTGCCATAATAACCATATTAATATAATAAAAATTTAAGATGAAACAATGACGTTTTAATCACAACGAGGATATGAACGTCACAGCAGTTGCAAGTATTTTGCAACAGCTGTGACGTTCATATCAAAGGTCAACTGTCCGGTCGATGTCGGAAGCGACGCCACCGACACCTAGCGGAAGTTAATATGCTTGGTATCGCTGTTTGTTTTGCGAACTTGGCGAACACACTGCCGTATATGTCCTAATTCTAAGTAGTGCAAGAATTATTATTTCGACTATGAGTTACTTAACAATGGATATCAACTACTCATATTAAAATTGTATAAATAAAACAAAATAAATAAAAAATTAAAAAAAACTGACGTTTCAAATGTCGCATCTAGCGGAAGTTAATACACAGTTGGTATCGCTATTTGTTTTGAACTTGGCGAAAACTATATATATATAATTAAAAAAGAGAAATAAAAATGTAAAATAAAACAGTGACGTTTCGAAATTCACAGCTGTTGCGAGTATCAAGGGTCAACTGTCTGATCGATGCCGGAAGTGCCGCCACCGACACCTAGCGGAAGTGGCTGGACGCCAGTGAATTTATTTTTGATTGATGATAAAATATTTTGTGGAGTTTCGTTTTTTATTGGCAGCTCATTCGCTCGTGTCTGCGCGCTTAACGCTTTGTGTATGTGTACTGTTTGATATAGAATACAGGTGGATTTTATTTGTTATAGTTAATGTAAGTTAATGTTATGTAAAAGTTAATGTTTTTGTTTATGGTCAAAATTTACGATGCATTAACAATGTGTGTAACTCAAACTCAAAGATATTTGCTTTTTACTAAATGTATATGTATGTATACACGGCACATATACCAAAATAACGTTTTTTACAATTCTGTCTGTTTGTTCCTGCTAATCTCTAGAACGGTTGTATCGGTTTTGACACGACTTTCACTGGCAGATAGCTGATGTAATAAGGAGTAACTTGGCTCTTTTATTTTAGAACTAGATGCACGCGGACGAAGCCGAAGCTGGGCAGAAGCTACAAAAATATCAATCAATAAAATCACTATAAAGAAAATTGAAACACTTACCTAATCTGAACCAGACACTTTTTTTGCTCAGTCGGTTCGGACCTTCGTAGATATATCTCGGGCACGTAATACTAAATTGGTCACCCTCAAAAGTTCTACGACTTCGGGTCAATTGATACGAATAATATTACGCTATAACAAGAAATTTTATTCATAAAACTCTTCGACTCTACATAGCTTTATGGCTCCGGTATATAGAAACTTTAGGCTAGAATCATAAACAATTTTTCTTCTTAACAAATTATATACTATACGAGCTTGCATACAAGAGGTGGCCTAAGTTATTGGACCCTGCTGACCATATTTGTTTTTAATCTATGACCGTAAAAAGTGAGTACTGTCGACCGTGGTCATCTGTGCCCAAAATCAAATACAATAACTAACTCTACTTAATAATATAAGCTCTAACTAAAGTCGTTCGAATTTATTGAATTTTATTGCAACTCTTAAGGGAGATATCTTGTCTTGAAAATTTTCTGCTTTAACACATCTTTAAACTGGAACAGCTGTGCAAATACTGCTGCTGTGAAGACAGAACTGACAACTACAAAGTTTTACCATCTCAAGTTCAGTTGATGACGGTACTATGGGATAAGAAATGTGAGTTTCACCGATTTCAATTCTTATATTAATTCCGTTACAAATGCAGACTTAAAATTATGCACTTAAGTTTTTTTTATATAGAACTAATATGCGTGATTATTACTAACCAAGATAATTATTAAAACCTAATTGTGTATAAATTCTTATACTGTTGATAATTATCTAAAGGAAAGTACCAACTAGTAACTTAGCTTATTCGATTTAATTTATGTTTCGTTCAATACACTTTTTTTTTCTACCTCCATATGTATATACTTATATATTTTATACTAAATGTCAAACATGAGACAAAATGGAAAAATATTTATGTAAAAAGTTATCTAGGCTGTAACAATTCGATGGTTGGCTTATCCGCTCGCCCGGAGACCGTGCTGGCGCCGCGCCAGATCACATGCATGAGGCATATCTAGAAAAAGAGTTTGGAAACTTAGCTGTGAAATTTTAAATTTATATCTTTATACAATACGAGTATTTCGGGTTCGTATTCCCCTTTTTTACAAAAATGATCACTAAGATCTCATTAAGAGTGAATAATTTTCTAATGGAAGCGACTACCAACTTCGTACGACGTTCGACGTAGAATTTCTTTACGATATTCTACCGAAGTTGGTAGTAGGCTGCAAAATATAATTCGGTAATGAATTGTAATTGGGTATGGATATCTTTCTACGACCGGGTGTACGGTTTAGAACATACTTTACCGTGATGCTCCATCTAACTAACTTATTAACAAATTAACCCGTTTGATGTTTTCAAACTATATATAAACTGCAATAAGGTTTTACCACCTTTACTAGATGATTATAACCGGATCTGACTGTTTAAAGGAGAATTATATTCTGAAGCACGGTAGCGCACGAAATATCATTTATGAGTTCGCTTACAAAAACAAGATTTGTACAATACACAATTACTCAGTTCTATTAAAATATTCCCATCTTGCGAGTCTACGTAAAATCAATTAAACACTCGATAATTTCGTTCAAATACAGTTCTGTAGTTCATTCGACGTTCCGTTTATTTAATCAATGCATATCCTCGTACAGACGTGTAGGATATCATGTAGAATTTACAAAGTTAAACAACGTCGGGCGTAATGCGATGCTAAGTTAGGTCTAGAGGCGGAATGTTATTGATTTGTTTAGGGCACGTTAACCCTTAACTTGGCAGATAATTTTTTTAAAGATCATAAAAATATTTATACCACTTAATCCTTATGACTTAAGGATGTCAAAAAAAATAAACAAAAAATCACACGTATGTTATGGGATACATTGACAAGACCATTAAAAAATATATTTATATGTTTAATTTGATGTATCTCCATAGACACATTGCCAAGAAAAGGGTTAACCCGTCTCACGCTTGCCTCGTTTCATCCTCGCGCGTGCTTCTCTGAATGGACCGTTTAATTTCTGTTTACTTTTACTCTCAAAGGAGTCTCGAGTGGACACAAAAAAGTTTACCGTTTAAGCGTAATATTTGTTGTGGATAAACATTTCTGTAGCGAAGTGACGTGCGTATTGTTTATCAAGCTTGAACACAGCGGTGGGATTGTGGATTCATTCATAACGTGATTAGGGTTGCTCAGGGAGCTTGTTTATGGTAATTTTGTGTAACGTTGCCATTCATACCGACAAACTGTTGTCGTACTTTATGTAACTTTTGTCGTAGTTGCGTGTTAAGTGTTTAATTAACAGTTAATTAATAACGTATGCATTTACGTATCAATGTTTTTGTTTTTAATTTTCACATTCATTCATAATTCTCGCCATTTTAGATGTTTTCCATTGCCATTTTATATGTAAGCTACTTTATATTTCTTAATGATGTATTTACTTTACCAGTTACAATTTGATGATAAACTGACATTTTACTTGTGCGGTAGAAAATTATAAAATAGGCATTAGATACGAGTACGTTTAGCAGCGTCCTAGTGTTGTTCCACGCGGGCATTTTGCGTAAAAAATCATTTTACGGTTTGTTGTTAATTCAGCATACACAAATATAGACTATTACAGCTTGATAACTTACTCAACACATACATACAGTGAATATACACTCGTGAGCAAAAAAATCGACTCAGCACGCATACTCGCGGT
>DWGW01001300.1:0-11637 GCA_018247775.1 Udranomia orcinus
TACTCTCAAGTCGACCGCATCGGTTGCTACCTAAGTGTTTGTTGTATGCCAGTGAATCAAACTTGGTTGGCTTGGGTTAAGTCCGCCTTTTGTCCATTACTTGTATATGGTTAAAAAAAGTTTAAATAAATAAATAAATATACAAGAACATGCAATACAGGCAAAGAAAGGCCGTTTGACTAGTTTAACAAAATTAAACCTGATTATAAAAAGTAATTACTGTCTGTCGTGTAACTTGTTTGTGGCACGTGATTCTCTTTGTTACACTCACGTGATTGTTCGTAATATATTAATATTTTGGTGCTATATATCACTGGCCCCGACTTCGCTTGTGTTCACCTCTCGGAGCCAGGTCATTATCCTCACACTGACTGTAACAGTGGATATTATTTGCATACAGGGTTATCGGTAATTAGACCGGATCCTTCTAGAAGGTCATGGACCACAATTTCGACCCCACATTGTATTGTGCAAAAGTGGAGCATTTTCGTATATTACGAATTATGTTCTCTATTCTCGAAACTTTACTGAACTGATAATAGTTTTTTTTGTTTACGAGATTTACGCTTCCACGCATTAGCTACTCAACTGAACATCATACTATTGAGTGAAGAGAGAAGCTATGATTAAATTAGTTTTAAAAGAACTCGGTATCCAATGAGTCCTCAGTTCTTCTATTAACGTAGGCATCATCTGAATACATTAAGCCTTTTTTACATATATTTTTGTCTTGACTAGGTCATTAAATGTCTTTGATTCAAAATGCATTATGACGGCCGTGGGACAAAAAATATAATTCATCTAAAATTACTTTACTCTTTATTCTTACAAAATATAGTAAAACAAATAATAATAACATAATTTAAACTAACATTAAACCCTATTCGTATGTGCAACTAAGTCGAATTTCGCGGGCACGTGCTCCTGGGGTGGTGGCTCTACTGGCCTCTCGGAATCAGTTCGCAGCAGCGCCTTCCAGAGCTGGATAGCTGGCAGCTCGATGAGGAGGCAGCAGGGTATGGAGACCAGGTATGTAAGGACCGACGCTATTATTAGGAGGGAAATCTGTAAGAAAATTATGAAAAAGTTTTAGGCAATGAAGTACAATTGGACCTACTTATAAAAAAGGAATCAATCCACACAATGACAGATTTGAGAAAAAGTAATTTTTGTCATAATTTTGTATATTGTAAAACTTTTGTTTATTTAAAATAAAATGTTTTTACAATATTGCACAAAATAATTTGTTCTATGTATACAAATATTGAAAATCATCAACATTTTTAATAATAATGAGAGAAAACTCGTTGAACCTGTTGCATTAGTATGTCCAATTAGCATTTAATCTAGTTTATATAATTTTATCACAGAAAAACAAGAGAAAGTCGTAGTTCATAATCTAATCAAAGAAAGAAAAAAATGAAAGGAAATGGAAATTACTTATTGTTCACTGTTTGACAAAGTTAGAAACAAATTATTTTGTTTAGAATAGTCTACCGAATTCGGGCATACAATACTTATAATTATTAATGGATACGACTGACAATTTTTAAATTTATATTTATAAGATATATTATTGAGGATTTTCTATATAAACCACAAATTGTTTCTCAGAAAAAATCTTAATTCTAAACATCATCCGCCATTAAATTACCTGTCAAATCCCCTCACAGATGCCACAGAGAGCTTATAAACGCGCAAAGCGCGGCAAATTTGAATTAATGGAATGTCATTTCATTACATATTTTATATGGTTTTGTCTGTGACTCTTATCCCATAAACTAAAGACTTACCATAGAGAAGAGGGACGCGTGTCCGAGCTGAGTGTTGTTGGCGACCGCGAACCGGAGGACGATGAAGTGGACGATGAAGGCGCAGTAGGAGAGCCTGCCCAGCACGTGGAAGCCTCGCCACATCAGCATGCTTCTAAACACGGCTGGAAAGACAAGAGCAACAAATAAATTTAAGTACTTTTATAAGGTAGAAAGTACATCAATCCTGTCTGGGATTCCATATGTTTATGCAGCGGTGACCGCTTAGACTCCAGGCATTAGGCCATCCGCAGATTAGGGTTTCACGAATTTAATGATTTTTAAAGCGTATTTTTTGATTTTTCTGAGTAAAATTTTATTTTGGTTACGTCACGTTGCTACCTCAATATTATAAAAATACCATTACTGACATCAACCTGACATTATACATTACACATCACTAATATTACATAAGACAGTGAGAAAAAGACACAGAAAATATGTTCGCTAAGCGCTGTCTGACGATGATAACACTTGCTATATAAAACTGTATTAGTAATGTTATTGTTATCCTTAGTGGAAATAAATTATTTTGTACTTTATTTTATTTTATCTTAAATTATCGTATTAAGTAAAATACTGAATACTAAATATGTATGTAGACGTCTACTTGGGGTTTATTTATTGTCTTCTTATGATATAAAAGGTTAGGTTAGATAAGATCTCGATTTAATTACTAAGTAAGATATTTAACATCTATGATATTATTACAGTAATTAAAGGTGATACTGAGTCTTCACATAAATGATTATCTTGATTATAATTCTAAACCAAGTCATATGTAATAAAAAACAAAAAAAAAATTAACTGAACGGAATAAAAGGTTTCTTTTAATTAAATTGCGATAAGTACAAAATAAGGCCGCTGACACCTTGACATTTTAAATCATTCACAGATAGAATTAAGCTGAGACTACGACAGAAATTGCGACATAAATGGCAGACACTTGTACTTGTGCGGAATTCACACGGCCGCTGACGAGACACTAATTATCATGTCGAAATCGATTTCGCAATTAGTGACATGAGTTCATACAAAGACACTTGGTGTATATACTGAGTGTACGGTGTATAGTGTCGGTTTCTAATCAGAGTTTTAAAAGTTTTAGATCAGACAAAAGTTGCGTAGCTGCTACCCCTGAGGAGTTTCTTTGAAGTTGGAGAATTCTTAAGCATCTCTCCCTTTTAGCTGCAACCCTTCAATGTCCCACTGCTGGATATCTCTACCCACAATTAGAGAAGACCTGGAGCGGACTCCGCCACGCGACTACAATGCGTGTTGGCAATAATAATTCGTTCAATATTATATAATTTTGATTGTAATGATGACTTAACTAAACTAACACATTTTTTTTTAGTTATTTTTAAAAATTAATATTGTCACAAAATTGTGCATGCCAATAAGTGGCAAATGTTAGACTGTGACTAATTTAAACACCCAATACTAACCACATTTGTGCAAATAAATTATCAATCAATCAATACAAAAAACATATTTTGATTGCGAAATCAATTGTATGATAAACGCAGAATGCTTTGAGCCTCATTGGGTGACATTTGACATAAAAGAAATGTCTCGATAACGCCTGAGTAATATTTTACGATATTTCACGTAATGAAAATATTCCCCTCCCGCACGGCGCCACTACGTCAGGTACCTACTCAGTTAAGCATGAAGCCTATGGCGGTTTTGTTAACCTAAGCTAAGCTCAATGTTTTGTGTTAGGAGTGGGTCAATAGTACAATGGCAATTGGTTCTACGTCAACAAAGTATGAGTGACTTAAATATTACCGCAGTTATACTCCCAGCGAGGAGCGGATCACAGTCCCTGTACACAGCGAAAATCGCCAGCCCACTGATGCAAGTAATCACACTGAGGACCGACAGCACTGGCCAACTCCACCACAGACACTGCTGAGATCTACTGAGCGTACTCACTGTGAGAAGACGTTGCACCTGGAAAGTTGCAGGAGTTTAAATTCATTTGAGTTTCACTCCGTCTTTGCCGAATTTTATCAGTTATATATCGCACCTTTAGCACGAAAACGACTCATTTAAAAAAAAGATTTTTGAATTGCGACTTAATCTTAACAGTAGAATATACATACATATACTAGTATTGTTAATTTATTTATATGTAGATATTTACCTGAGTATGATTAACAGCATAGAGTGACAAATATGTTATCAATCCCCCAATAATTAGCGACCACCAAGTGTGACGTACTGTTGGGTCTACACTGACACTGAAAGTTTATACAATTATAGTATTATATGAGTAAAATAGCATGCAATGTTAAATATAATTTCAGTATTAATTGAGATATGAACATGAATTGTATTATACTCGTATTACATATGATAAACTGCTTAGTAAAGAATAAATTATAATGTATTGGATAGAGAGTACACTGCCACATTTCCTACTTCTACTGCAATACTACTACATAATTTTGTGTCAATGTTTTATTTTTTGCAACACTTACCTTGAAAAGTCGAGGCGTCCTCTTTCTTGAGCGTAAATAAATATCTTATCAAATCCACCTAACTGCACAGAGGCAAATATTACTATGCTAAATACTGCTCCAAACATTAGTAATGATTGTAGTAAGTCTGTAAAAAGAACAGCCTTCATGCCTCCTAAGGTTGAATAAAAGGTACACGCTAAACCTACTACTAAAATAGAGATCAGTCTGTCTAGACCCGTAACAGATTCTAAAACAATGGCTGGTGCATACAACACTATGCCATTGTAGAGCACCATCTGCAATGTGTACGTAAGTGACGCGAGTAAGCGTATATGAGGTCCAAAGCGCAACTCCAGATATTCATAAGTACTTGTTTTCTGTAAACCAAAAAATACTGGCAAGTATAAATGGCTTGCGATAGGCGTAGCGATTCCATAAGTTATGTTGATAACAACAAAAAGCATTCCGTAATAGTAATTCTCTGCGGAGACTCCAAGGAGGGTGATGGCTGACATAAACGAAGCCATCAGAGATACTGCCACGGGAAATATTGACATGTTTCTGTCGGCAAGCAGATATTCCTGTAAGGTTACAGAAAGAACGAATTGATTATAAATATTTAAAAACGGAATCATTTAATAAACAATAAAGCAGTTAATTACCTCGTTTGTTTTTTGCTTGCCTCCACTGAATCTAAAGTATAGGCCAATTAATACTGAGGCTATCATGGTAGCAGACATGATTACGTAGTCCCAAACACCGAATACCATTTCTTTTGCCATTTTAACTGAAACCGAAGATTTAATTTTTAATTAATAAATTAAGTGACACAAGATCTTTCCTTAATGCATAACGGTCCATTTGCGCCGTTTATTGTTTAAGCACTGGTTTAGTAATCTTCATTGGTGAATAGAAATATGAAAAGCATTCAACCAAAAAATATTTTTACTATAAATATATCTATAAAATTGCAATTTTTCACAAGATATCCAAAATGGGTGGAAAATAAATCCTACTAACATTATAAATGTTACTATTTTTAAGATTGGCCCTTTGAATATTTTTTATTCAATGAGGCAAATAATTAGGCTAAATGTATTTGGCTGAAATGTGTTAGGTACATAGATAATTTATAATCTGGGCATAAATCCTATTTATTAACTTGGAATCCCGGTACATGAAATGTCTTAATAATTGTATACTTGTGTTAAAACTAGTTTCTTTTCGCTAACTCACTGGAAAATTCGGAAGTCCTTGTAGACATCACATCCAGAAATTAATAAATTAGCAATAATGCGATAAAGATCGCAAAAGTTAACATTTATTTTCTATGCAACGTATACGTATGCAAAATTATTCACTGATTCAATATTATGAAATGGCACTATTAAAATCATGGATTACCACTATCAGCTTATCTAAAAATGTATGTAACTATTCACTTAAGATATGCATGTCTGGCACAGACGTAGTCCTCTCGTTTAAATTACAGATAAAACTTTGCTATTATGCACTGTTGCCGTGGGTTTTGTTTTCAATGATAAATTTTGAATCCATTACTTGTTAAAACTTCTATGTTCAGTGTATACTCGTATGTCTGTCTAATGTCATGTACCTACACGCAACGTCAGAAAATATAATTCCAATCTTATTTGATATTTGATGTGTATCAGCTGTATTAAACGCCATCATGTGGCGTGAACACTCGTTTGTTCAACAGGTCAATCAATATCAATATTTTTTTTGAGATCAACTTGAAAAGACAGGTCACTAGTATACTAGTATACCTGACAGATATCTAATGTTAATGCATTGTAACGGCATTTTTAAGAATTATGGCAATTACTGTCTTAATCTGCAGCAGCTTAATAAAATAGCTTAACAATTAAATTAATAATGAATATTCTTGAAGCGTCATATATTGAAGGACATTGTGTATTTCAAAAAACCAAATCTAAGTTTACCTATATACCTAAGTCTATATGTACTAATGTTTAGCCATATCATCTATCGTCTTCTCGAGTACTCGAGCAACAAGAGGAAAAAAACAAGTCTTCTTCTCTCGTGATTCTCTCCATATCTCTTTGTAGATACATCTTCCACCGCGAACTCAAGCACAAAACTTTAAATGCCTAAAATAAAAGATTCCTTGAAGCGGCTTATATCGAAAAATATTGTGTACTTCAAACAACCAAGTCACAATACCATAAGTAGTGGTATTTGCCAGCATTAACCCTCGTTCTGTTGATATTCTGAATTATCAAGACTTGAGAAAAGATTAACGTTATCAAATACTTAGATACTTATTTATACATCTATGTATTTCATACAAAGCATGTGTGTATTGTGTGTTGGTAACAATTTTTGCTTCCGCCTTTAATGTACATTATATTACATACTCTATATCCACAAGGGTTTGCGAACTAGTATAACATAGTAGTTGCTATTCATATTTATGTATGGAAGCTCATAGAGTAAATATATACCTCAAGTCTGTCATATTGATGTCAACGATCTTATACAACGGTGCTCTTTAATATACGGTACATTACCCCACTTGAGGAAATAAACAAATGTCTTGCAACTATATATGTTAATTATAACATTTGTATATATATGTTGATTTCCCATTAGGACAAATTGCTAAATATTTACCTTCTCACGTCTATTATTCAATGTACGGTACTAATTACTCGTAAATAGACCTTTATAGCAATATGCAAGATGAAGCTGTCGTAAAACTCCTCTTATCAAATGTTTATTAATATCTCAGTTATTGATTGCGTAATAAGGCAACATTTAACTTGAATGAATGAAATTTTATCATTATTAATAAATTAATGAAGATAAATATTCTTAGTTAACCAAAATATTTAATTTTGACAATATTTAATATTGAAATCCTCATATTTTTGCACGTGGATTTACTGTGTATTTAAATCTTTATATGATATTTTAATATTTTGTATTGTATTTTTTTAAAAAATATAGTAGGTACTTATTGGATCAAAATACAATTAAAGGGATTTAAATAAACATGTTTTAATGGAAACGAAGATATTGTAGGAATTTTACATTGACTTTATCTTTATATCATTATATTTACTTATATTCCGAAGCGTATATCTCGTATATACATAAACATAACCTGCCCTAACATAACGACAATAACAAATTTATCTTAATTATTACGTTTATTACGGTGGGATTAAAACTACAAACACAAAACAAACAAAATAGATATAGGCAAACAAAATAGATATACACAAAACAAAATAGATATAGGCAAATACCTAAATCTTGCATTCATTTCTTGAATAGTTTGAACTATAATATTTCTAACAAACATATGTACATCACATATGCTTGTTACACATTTTATTTAAATTGATCATTCAGTAGTATCACTGAACATTATTTTCAAAGACGGTAAACTCAACATTCAAAAATAGATAATTTAACCAAGGGCTTGGCTTTGTTTTGCTCCGTTACAAATCGCTGCTTATAAAGGGCTGCAAATCAGTATTTTCCATTCATTTCTCCATATTTTCATATTTCACAAAGACATAAACATTGGCATCTTAAACACAAATTTATACATACACCCTTTCGGTATTCTCGCGCATTTATGGTTAAGTTCGGTGAAAATACAAACAAAGAGCTATATAAAAAATTGCAACATGGTAACGCGGTAAAAATGCAATATTCACGTGGCTTTTTCGTACAGCGAAATATTGAAGGAGCCACAACTTTACAGGAATCACAGCCTTGTAACATAACCTTGTATCTCTCACAGTACATTACAAATAATTGTCATGAAACTTTCTTAGTAAATATTATAAAGTGTATCTCACTGAATACTTCACTGATAATCGATTTCAGCACCGCAGATCAATTAATGCAGCCACTTTAAAACAATCATCATAAACGAAACAATAGACGCTTCAATCACGTGTAGATTGCGACATAGCTTTCAGATAAGTGTAACTGTCTCATTTCAAAAAGATGATTTTTGATTTACAGTCGTAAAAAGACTATACGATCATATCTATCGTTCCGTAAAAAGCAGTTCTGTTCCGATATTGCATCTTTGTCCCGTTCCAGCCTGAATGTGGCGTTTTATTTTTACGGAACGATAGATATGATCGTATAAAGTCTTTTTACGATCGTAACTCAAAAATCGTTTTTTTTAATGTGTCGTTTTCGTCTTAAAGGTGCGTTGTATTACGTGGTTAATATTTGACACAGTCCATTTCACGTAGACAACACGTGTAACCCGCGATAATTACTTTAGAGTTGGCAAAACATCTTTTGTGTACTAGAAAAATTCCAACGTTTTAAATAGGTACAAAACGGAAAATAGAAAACAACAAGATCTGAGAGAATTCACAAAGCAAACAACTAATTTTAAAATAGAGAATAGGTAATGTAATAAACATCCCGAGAGCAAGGTACGAATTTCAAGTATTCGAGAAATATTTCTTTTTCGAACTTTGACAATATAATACTAACTCCGTGTTACTTCTACATTCGATACAGGTTTACTATTGAAATAAAAGAAAGTTGTTTGGTTCTTTAAAAATTTAGATCGAGTAAAAACAGCGTTGAGAAATGAGAATTTTTCCATAATTTGGCGAACGTTTGCGAACTCCCGAACTAAACAGTGGCGTATTTTAGAAGGAGTAATGCTTTAAGCATTAATATAAAAACGTACAAGATGCGTGTTGGATGTATCTTGTCTCATATGATATCCGGACCAGACATATGCATGCTCACTAATTGTAAACATATCCGTGTGTTCATTAATGCAATTACACTAATTACTAGCGTCTCAGACGCGTGCCTTGAGTCACTCTTCGCCGAGGAAGACTAATGTGATAAACAGCGTAATAGAAAAAAAGCGGATACATTAATTGATGGACAGAGCAAGGCCCTGACCGCTGACAATGAACGCTGGACAAATTATATGTCAACCTCAAACAACGCATGAAATTTAAAAGGCCATTTAAGTTCGATGTTCCACTTGAAGCCGAACTAACCTTGTCATGGACTTTGATGAACCACGTCGCTCGTGTCCTCGATCAATCTTCTCTGTCCAAGCAACCTTTCCGAATTTGTTATGAGCTTCACTAATTATACATTTGAAAAATGATGAGTAGATTAAAAGCTCATTTCTTGTACATAATTATGTGTATTGTATTTATTGTTAAGAAATATAATGTAGAATGACAAGCCGTGACGAGACTTGAAATTATATCGGTATTGTAAAAATATCAAATAGATTTCAGGAGGATCAAACAAATGATATATAAGTAAGACAAAATATAATGTAAAGAATATTATAACCATTTTAACCAGTACTCTAACAGTGTAAACGGTAACAGAGGTGCTGTTAACCCACAGTTAAAGTTTTACGCATTTGTCAAAGTGTTTAATGCTCTTGTTAGCCGACGCGCTCTTGGTAATAGTGTGTTAAGAAACTCTAGCGTGTCAACAATTCGTAAAATTCACAGTAAGTTTACAGTTTTAACACAAGTTTTACAATTAGTAACCATAAAAAACGTAACTTGTGACTATATCACACTATCAGCGCAAAGTTTCCCTGAACGTCAGATACATGGTAGTTTGTTCTTAAGACTACAAAACTACGTGACTTTTATAAACTGAGAGTACACGTCTGTTTCACACGACAATTTAAAACGTACATTGCTCTTGTATATTGAAGAGACATATTGATTCGCAACACTTCATTATAAGTTCTATCACCAAACAATGACTGACGGACAACATTCTCCTAGATGTATCTATTCCTAGTAGATGGCATAAATGTGATGAAGCACGACATTGATTTCAGTAAGTCTGTGATAATTACTATTTAGCACAGATTTACCGATTAAACAATGAAAAGTTTATCATCTTTTTCAAATAATATCTTTATTCTTCCTAATCATAGGCCTAGAATCGTTAAAAAAAACTGACATATTAATAAAAGTTACAAAATGTAGCCTGACAAAATCAGATTCGTCAGGCAATCGTCGGAATCTGACCGACATTCGATGTGAATCACACACACGAGGTGGTGTTCTATATCGTTTATTATTTATGAGGCGCAGTGCAGCTGGTAATTGCGGTCGGGACCCCGCGACACACGGCTCGTTTATCTAATTAGTGTCCCGGGTGTCTGAGAGTATGTCTAAACATACAGTGCAGTCTCTTGGAAGATATTTTATTGACCCATTCTGCTAATACATGAGGAAGTTTGTACGTTTGTTGCTCAATATCGATGTTTTTTTTTAAATAGACTGAATTAGCACGGTTCCTAATAAAACACGTATTTTACTTATAATAGGGCTTCGATGTAGGTTTTTGTGTTTGGACACGAACAAAATTACGCAGTCTTCAATATTTTGTTAATTAAAACAATCTCAGCTAGCATTCGCGCATAATTCGCGGTTTATGTATGTATAGTATGTAGGATGTCAGGTACAAGGACTTTTTTGATAATAGCAAAATCGTTTGGTAATATATCCTACTTTCTTAGTACCAGCCGCGAACAAAGATGGTTTAACAAATCGACGCACGAGGCCCGTTTAATTGCTTCTACATGCGACGCTTGGCAATTTAGATGTACAGTAAATAATAACTGCGTAGTTGTTTACTGCGCTGACATTAGCTATTAATGACCACATGAATTTAAATGTATCTTGATATTAATATTAATGGGTTAAACATGTTGTTTAAAAACCGATGTTTGTTGTGTATGTGATAGAAAATAATAGAAGAATAATAAACCAAGAAAACTACATTATAATGAAGACTAAATTGTATTATTAAAATGCTTCAAAATGTAGATAATAAAGACTATATTTAAGCACTTCAGTCACAACATAAAATACTAAACGCAAATATAATGCCTTATCATGATGTGACTTCAAAGTAAGTAGCAGTATGCTCTGTACCGGGTTTTGATTGAAGTAAAAGATTAAATCAAGACCTGACTTGAGCGCAAAGAAGACGTTCCTGAGATTATGGATGTTAGATAAAATATAAAATCCTCTCCGCAAATGTTGTAGAGGAAGTTTCTACTGAATAAGAATAAGGATACAATCAAGGACACATAAGAGTAAAAGTAAACATTGGATTTCAATGAATGAAATTTGATAATAGTTTTATAGTATAATAATATCTTAATATAATAATCTGCATACAACATAAGATATCTAATATAATTATATCTATTAATATTCATTGCATGAACTAAACTTATAAGTAAAAGCTACTGTCCCTAGTCGGGGGCGTAGAGGCCCCCCGAGGAGGGTCCGGCCAAAGTCTCGGCCGGACAGCCAGAAGGCCGGAGT
>DWGW01001301.1:0-11632 GCA_018247775.1 Udranomia orcinus
AATCTCAACTCAATTAGATTGTTCAGGATAAAGCAAAGAGGTTTTATTTTTAAAACAATCGTTCTATATCAAAATATTCGAGATATCTCTTTGTAAGGAAGCTTATTCTATACTGATGTTAGGGTACTTGTAGTCGGTCGATTGCAAATATTCAAAGCTCTTCGGTTATGGCTCGATGTCGTCTTGATGCCGTTTCCCGCTTTGTGTAAAGAAATCTGATCGTATCTTTCCACTTGGATTGCCACCGACGTACATTATTTTGTGTTTTGTAAACCGGAACGAGAAGATTTCCTGTCGTCTATTCTTTTACTGCCATTATGATTAAACCTGATCGTGAGTTGTGCCAAATGTTGCTGTTTTCTTAATATTACCAACTACGCTATGAGTTTAGTTAAATAGGTATCGTTATTTTTTATCCGATAAATAGTGGTCATTCAGTTGTCAAACAAGTGCATGAATAGACTTAATGCAAAAAATATTTTTTCAAAATATACAAAACTACTTTATGAAATAGACGAAAACGTAATATACTTTAAAAATTACTAAGTAACTTATGTTATAAATAAATTCGAATTCGAAATTCGAAAGTGTTGTTGATCAATATTTTACGAACAAGCATAAACTAAAAATAAGTAAATTACTCACAGCGGAGCCTTAAAAGTAAATATCAAGTTGCTAGTATTAGCTTAATGCTACCGGATACCGGTGTACGCTCGGTGTATAAACTGAAACAAACCAATTTGGTATTTCACAAAACAGGCGCAAAAAGGCACCCAAAACGGAAGCAACTTTGTGTAGTTGAAGTTATCTGTTATACCTTCAAATACGCAAAGTTCAAATCAATCAGTTCAATCATAGTTCGACTCTGAAAGCATACTTGTTAGAACTATGTTTGCTTTAAAGGCAGTGTTCTTGCTGCTCTGTTTAGTGTAGAGGGTTTGGTAATAGAGCGTATATAATATAATTAATAGCTGCAACTTATTCCTCAAGGGTGGTGATGACCTTCGGTAGACCTAGCACAGAATCGAGCCGGTTTTGAGTTGATAAAAATGTCGATGGGCGACTGTGACCAATTACCACCATCCGGATTGTACGTTCCCTACGTTACGTTACGGTAATGTTATAAAAAATAATAGAGAATCACTTTTTCCATCGATACTTATTTGCTCACTCTCGTTCCGTTTATCATATCAATGTCCCAATGTTGAGCTCAGGTGTCCTCCGAGAATAAATAGGATTAGCCGAACCGCGCTGGCTAATTGCGGCTTGATTGACTCTACACACGTTTAAGATCATTAATAACGCTCGCAGATATAGGATTTTACCATCACCCTTCATTGATTAAGCTACTTTACTTACTCACTTTTACACATTATTTTTCCATATTTTCCTTATCCCTAACTCGATATCTCAGCTGCTAAAAAATATAACATGAACAGTAATACCACAGATTAATATTTTTAACATACATAACATACATAGTTTATTGATACGATAAAAGTTCATGACTTTTAGTATAAACGTATCAATAAACTAAACCAAAAACAAATAGCAGTATTAGAAACGTCAACACTCGCTATAAAAAGTTAGTGCACGTGTCAACTTTAAACAAGTTGTTAATAAAAGATTAACAAAGTGCGCGTTAACGTTATGCAATCATTTTAATTACCAGTTAAATAACAAATGGAAATGGCGTGCAATGGCGTGCGTGGCTTTTCAACGCCGGAACAAAGTCGTCGCGCAACAAGTGACGTTTCGTCGTCCCCCGCTGGAGGCTTCTAAGAAAGCTCTTTTTCTTACAGCTTTTTGTGTAACATTATCCGCGGCCGAAAATTGCGCAAAAACTTTTCATACTATTGTTGTGACTCAAAAAACGTATTAGGAGTATCATTTTAATTTATCGCATCCTCTGTCGTTTTAACAAATGGTTTCTACGAGTTTATTTACTTACCGCCACTTTTAAAATAGGCGGACCGACGCATGCGCGGGGGAGGGAGAAGGCCGGGAGCGGGACGGCAGACAGTTGTGCTCGCTCCGACCAATCGATTAGTCGCATAACGATAGCGGCTTCTTAAATGCAGATGTGTCGTACACCGCCGTCAGTCGGTTAGCAGTGGCCGCCTGGACCACTCGGATATGGCTCCGGCGTACCGATGTTCACGTTATCCTTTGTAGTGATCGTACCGATAGGCCGGCCTCAACCGCTCTTGCCCGAATGTGACACATCATTGAGAACTGTGGTCTAATTGTCTCGCCAATGAACGAACTGAATTTTAAATAAACTTTTCATTTATTTATGTCAACACTCGTCAAGTGTTTAAAATGAAAAAAACTAAATGAAGTGAACAAAGGAGGAATTGTCGAAGCAAGGTAAAATTTGTAAATATGATAAATATAATAATCAGTTTAATATATATTTTTTTTGGTTAATACGGGAAGTAAATATTTTTAGAACTTGAAATGTTGTTGTTTTTTGGGCGTCAAGTACAATGTTTTGATTTTATTTTACTTCATTTTAGATTCGTATCGCGTCATTTAATGGTGTATTGCATGAAAATGTAACGAAATACGTTGGATTTGGGTATTTACAAGGTTTGTTTACAATGTTTCAAATTATTTTATTTGCCATTACTTTCACGATAACGTTGTTTAGAAATATAAACGCATACTTGCTAAACCTATATTAACATATAAAAATAGTAAAAAGACGTACAAATAAAATAAATCCGGTTTTCTGTTACAAATCCATTATGTAGTATTCGTTGGGTTATAAATAAAGAAACGAACATCAATAAACGTATTCTCATTCATCGCAAAATTACTGAATGCTTTTAAACAAATTACAGCAAGGAACATCGCAAACCAATTACATGTACGCTCGACAAATTAATGGATGGGATGATTAGTCGCGGCACATTCGTAGCACTCGTAGACGTTCGTAGCGGATGATAACATAACGCTTACGGCTACGGATCCAGTAATGACTGCTTTATTGGCTTTGGGAAATTTTCGATCATAGTTGTCACCCTCTCTACCGTTTCGTAGCGGGGTTACGACTCCAATGACACTGAACATTTTATTTAACGGTCGGCACGTGTATCGCGTGTAGATAGATCGCATACTAATGACGTTATTGCCAATATTTTTATTGCCAACAAATTCCCCGTTTAGATGCTATTTCATATACGTGCGCCTTCCTCCAATTTTAGGGTATCGTATTATTTACGATCCAAACTGCTGACAATCGCACGTGGTGGCAATCTAACGGCTTTATAGCAACATGCACGTTCGCTTCGCTCGTTTGTTAAATATTTCCATAAGAGTTTGCTATTGGCTTATAGAAAGCTTTGTGTGTTTAATATTTAAAAAATATGCCGCACATTATATCGGAAATACCAAGCAACGTAAATGTTTTTATGTTATGAATATTCACCGTTTATTCTATGAGTGGAGTTGTAATATCTACCATTGAATCTAAATTAAAACCTTGTGCGGCTTTTTTATAATATTGATATTAATATAAATATTGAGCTAAGTTTGTTTTATTTACCGGAAAATATTAAGATAAGATACGAATACCCTTTTGTACATCACAATTTTTACATATAACAAGAAGTAATCCTGTGTATATTTTCACGTGGTATTTATTTATCTACACGAAACAACTCTTTGACTTGTGTTTCTATGAACAAATAAACATTATTCATGACGTACGAAGTAATTGAACTATGTATCTACTCACAGCGATATAAGGCAACAGTTTAGTCAGTAAATACACGATAAAACAAACGCTGGAAAATAAAATGACTATTAACTAAGGGATATATGTTTATTGGCTCGTATAAACGTTATGCTTAGTCTGTTTTCGCTTCAGTAAATAAGCCAGTTATAATAAGCAGAAAATTCGGATCTCGGGGATTGTTTTCAATGTCGTAAACGGAAAATATAATTGGTATATCGTTGTGTATCTAATTGTATATATTGATTGTTTAGTGGCCTTCTGAAAATTTACTTTTGACTTTTAATTGGACTTAAATAGAAAGATTAGAATAGGAAAAAAAATTTAAATTCGTTTGTGGTAAGAAGTGACCGCTTATTAAAAATTAATTATATATAAGTAGCTTTGGATCACGCGTAAATATAGACGATCAAATTTTAAGTAGTAACGCCTGCCTATATACGGTTATTTATAGTGTTACTTATGTTTGTTTGTATATCCTTTTTCCTTTTCCTTTTTCCTCTAGTTAAAAAATATTATTTCCAATTAAAAGTCTTTATATCATAATTATGTTCATTACGATTAAAGACTTTAATTTAAATTTAGTTAAAATTAATTATCAAAAACATAAGAATGATAAAATTGTATCTGAATTCGAAAAATCTGCTGATTTAGCTGTTCAGCCACTTGCATTTGTTTTTCTCATGTTATCGTGATTCCATATATTGTCATTTATTTATTCAATTTAATTAAAACAGTGCATACCAATTACATTTGCTAAATATCATAAGATCACTTATACATCCTCATACATCTCGTTCAGAATATCTAAAGCATACAAAATATATAACCGTCCATTCATCCGCAAACAAATCGCACTCAGCTTTTCCGCCCATAAGATGTACATGTACACATAAAACCTTCGATACAATACAGTATTCCACGTATCTTGAAGTTAAAACCATATAAACAAAGAAAAAACACCATAAAAACCGTCACGCATTCTAAAGAAGCGGCAATAGCCCAATGGATAGTGTGACGGGCTGACGATCGAGAAGTCGTGGGTTCGATCCTCATTCCCCCATTGCACTATTGACGTGAACCCACTCGTAACACAAGCCTTCGAGCTTAGCTGGAGAGGTTAACAAAATTACTAGTATGTATTGACATGCTAGTAATTTTTTCTTTAAAGAAAAAAAAAATACATGTAATTTTTTTTCAGTTCAGTTTCTGTTTCTTGAGTTACTTTGAGTTCTTGAGCTAGAGTAACCAACGTTAAATCTTATTTTTCTGCACCCATCCGCCAAACCGGCTCTCAAGCCTCGACCGCAAGATATCAGGAAGTCATTTTGTGGTTAACTCCAGCCAGAGGGTAGCTATTGCGACGAATAGGAAGAACCTCGCCGACGAACGGAAACACAGCCACCAAATTGTGAAATTAACGCACGTTTTCACGACATACATATGTATATTGTGATAGGTATTCGTTTTTAATTAATTAGAACAAATTAAATAGTCACGCGAACTGACAATTTGTGTCGTTCCGAATATGACATTAATAACGTTAATGTTATTGATTCATAATTGAAAGTTGTGTCATCGCAGCGTGTATTCGGAAAGAAATGTAATTTTGTCGTTTAGCTTTATATAATTTAATATTATATTTCCTTGTAATGTATAAGTCTTTTGTAAAATTAGTTTGTTTTTTAATAAGTAAGTTTGTTGTATAGATGTAAATTTTACAAGAACTTTTAATATACTTAAAAACCATATTTAAAAAAAACCATTACCATAGTAAGTATATTTATCCTAGTTTGTTCATGGACATATAAATTAATTTCTGATTGTATATTACGTGAGTGTCATATTACCGTTGTTACAAAGAAAATCTTATTAAAAGTAGGTATATACTTTATTTCAGGCACTTCTTAATAGAGAACATAATATTCCGATACAGACGAATAAATAATAATTATTAATCAATTTAAAAAATCAATATGAAAAAATATGCATTTCACTAGAATCATCTACACACATCATACATCTTCACTACTACTATCTTCGGACTATGGTTGTCATAAATATTTATAAAAACGATTGAAGTACCCAGCGGCTTTAGCAACACAATCAAACTTACACACTTGCCAACAAGGAATTTATTAGGTGACGGAGAACTGTATGCAGCGACTCATCACACTCGCAGTCCAACTGCAAGAGCCAAAATCGCCTAGATTTATTAGAGCACTGCGCGTTATTGGGGACGATTACACAGAATGCTCTCCGGACGAAATTACAAGAATAGCTCCGTGTCGATTGAGGTTACGTGGCCGTTGTATATGCAATGACGCCTGACTAATTACGCCCTTGCTTCTTAGTTCTAACTCTTTTATGTCCCGTTTGTGGGTCTGTCCATAATTCATCGAATCATGCCATTGGTTATCGACGAGAATATCGCCAGGTTTTGATGCGGATATGCTTAAATTTTAATTCTGTGTATAACCTATTTCTTTATTATTATGTCTTATTTGCAATCGTCGCCAGTATTCTTAGGTAATGAAAATTATAACTATGAAAATGTTTGATGGTAAAAATATTTACGCCAAATAAAACATTTGATAACCCTGTATTGTCAAAAATTATATCTAGGAAAATCAAATATCAATCGAGTTTTCATAATATATTAATTAGAGAAATCCTTTTATTATAATTCACAGTATCTTCGAGCTCAATCGAGTATATAACACGAGTACGCTTTGTACTTCCCATTTCGATGTGAACTACAAATCTTTTAACCATTGTTTCACGTGAATAACAAATCTAAGCCAGTTTATGGAAGCTAGGTATAAACAAAAATAAGTAATACAATATCCTTTTGTTGTTTGTATTTACTCCTTTTCGTGATAAGTCAATATGGCAAATGTATCTAACTTAGAACAGAAGTAAGCATCGAATAACAATTCAAATTTCTTATGATCACTTTCCTTTAAACGTATCACGCTTATTCGGTTAAATATCAAGTTATAATTTCAGGGAAAGGATATTCAAGCGTATAAGTACGGTCCCTTTATTGCTTTCATCCCAAAAAATGTCTTTTCTATGCTGCCTCCGGATGTAGCCCTCTTAAAACACTATTTTAGTATGCTCAGAGGTTCGTATTTCTGCGTATTGCCACATAAAAGCGGGTGGAAAATCTCATATCGTACTCTTATAAATTTACAGGTTACCAAACGCATAACTTATTTGATGCATTCACGGCGAATCGGAAATTCACGTTGCGGTGAAATATACGTATACACTTTCTATTGAGTGCAAAGAGGCTGAAATACATTTCGAAATCGTGTTGATATGATTTTATTTCGATATCGAAATGGTATGATTCGCTGAGAAATTCAATTGCCTAACCCGTATTTATAACTGAAACGCTGAATGTTCGATCCAATTCAATTTAGAAATGTAATAAATTCGTTGTAACGGTTGTTGGGCACAAAAAACGGGTAGGTAGTAATTCTATGAATTTGGACACGGCGTCTAACTTCTATCTTTACGCACCTCGATGGAGTTTCTCGTACTAATTTCCGATAAATTTCTGCGTTCTCGCGAGTGTAACGAGCCGCGGCGGGAAATTTATAGCCTTTGAAATGGCGTTTACCTAAGAATTGAGCGTTAATCTTGTGTGAAAGACGCGACGTTCGGGGAGCATGTGCGCGTTTGTGATTTCGATGCGTGACTGAACAGTTTTCCTCTAGAAATACCGATCACGTTTATGCACAACGCAAATACGCGGGTAAATGATATTGGGGTGTTAATAATACAGAAGTCACATAAGACAGTACATGCGAACTGTACAATGTTCTTTGTCTTCCATCTATGGATGGATAGATCTATAATCACATACTCAAACCCCAAACCAAATTGAGACGTTAAAAATTTATTATTTATATTCGAAACATTAAAAAAGATAAAAAGCTGTACAAACGATTTTGTGTAGAACAAGTAGCAAAGAGACTAAATATAAATGTCGCGGCAGCGCCTCCGCCGCGAACCATAAATAGATCTGCCCACGTAAAACTTAAGCTAAAAGGAATAATTCCTTGAGAGTATAAGTGTAAAATGGGTTTATAATAATTAAAATTAAATTTTGCTGTCACAATTAACTTATTTACTGATTGTTTGTGTGTAACATTTTTACGCCTATCATAACAACTGATTTTGCATACCTGATAATCCTTCAAAGAGACCAAACGGCTTTTAAAGATTTAATAACGCTAGTTAGAAATTTCATACATTACATAAGCTATTTCATACATTAAATGAGCGAAAAATCTTTAGAAGTGGAGATTAATTTCTCTTAATTGGCCGGTTGAGGGATCGATCGGGTATGAAAGAAGAGGGTGTCTTCGTTAAAATATTTAAGTTCCATGAAAAAACATAACATTTGAGGGAGTTTTCAAATAACAATCCTTTATTTGGAGTCCACGCGTATTTGAATTGGAAAAGCCCGACCTTTTCACACACAAACTCTACGTATAACTATACTATAGTATTATTATATAAAACCCTTTTAGTTCCTCAATTCTCGGGCATCGTTTACTCAAAAATAAAATCGAATCTACTATTAAAACACTAAACCAAGCAAAGCCTATCACTAATATCTGACGGCTCGACAATTGACAGGCAATCGAGCTGCATAATAAAGACTAATAAAAGTCCGCCTTCATCCCGAACGAGCTCTCTCTGCAGTCAAACGTAATTTCGCGCCACATTCATTTGAAATAACGGTACAGAGAGAATAAATAAAATTATAGTCACTTTGCTGACTGGTAACTTCTTTCAGTGTATGCAGCGGAAAGAGAATTGGATAATACATCCGACCGTAAAACGATCGCGCACGAGGCACGTGCTTGCAGTCTGTTTGCTTTGCGCGGAAGTCACCGGTGAAAGACTAGTCAAAGATCAGAAATGGGAAAGATAAGCAACTTTTATTTTCGCGTTTGTTTACACGGCGCGATGGCAAACGAACGGGATGTCGCGGTTAGACTTCCGTCCCCGTGACGTTCCGCCGAGCTCACTGTGGCCGAAACGTTAAGTAAAATGCATTCGTTTTATTTATAACCCATATCTTGCTCGTTTTGCGCGTTTGGTTGTAATCACGGTTATTGCTTAGTTTGATAGTGTACCAGTTAATTTTTTTGAAGTTAGAATATATTCAGTACGTTCGTTGTAAGATGTTTAAAATGTATGTATATTTTTCAAGTAAATTGTTTATTTTATAATGAAATTTGGAAGGGTCGATGGTTGTTTCTAAGTACATAGTTTTTTTTATTAAAATTACTCCTAGTTTTTTTTAACTATAATGACAAATGAGTGCAACTAGGCATAAATATTTAAATATACCTTATACTGTAGAGATACCTCTCGCGTGTTGCTGGAGAATCGTGTTTCATTCATAATAAATGTGCCCAAGATATTTGATTAAGCGTTAAGCTCAGAACAAAATTATCATAAATTTGAATAAACAAGTTTTTACTTTGACTTAAGGTGTCTCCTAAGAATAAAGTTATTCACATAAGTAATACGAACTCATGCGCAAATGCTCGGAATTGTGAGCCTTCATTAATTCTACATAAGCTCTATGTCATGATTAAATCGAGTTATGTTCCAGAACAATATTTTTCCCTCCGATATTATTAAAACTATCCAGAAGGTAGCGCACCTCACTTTAAGTAAACATGTCTATTTTCGCTCGGGTCGCTTTTGCGGAGCCAGCCTCGGAGATAATAGTGAAAATGCTTCCTCTGCCCAAGTCATGCGGGATTATTTACCTGTATCTGATTCTTTGTCTATTTTCGCTCCACAAACTTCGCTTTATTTGCTCTGGGCGATTGGTTCATTCTGCCATAACAAATGAAACGGAGATATTACTCGTTTGTTCGGATTAGCTTCTTCACAAAACAATCCCGTTCGCAATTTCTTTCCACGCGACTACGGCGTAGCGGTAATTGTAAGTTTGCTGGCTTGCTCTGTGCTCTCAGATTATACATTCGCTAATGAGCACTTTTTAGGTACTTGCTTTTAATTAATAAGTATTTGGCCTTTCCATGCTTGTAATATGTTGTTTTTTGAATAAAAAGATCCAGAAAATGGTTCATAGCTATTTCGTACTGTAGGTGTACAGAGTGCATTCAAAAATAATTATTCTTATATTTTAATGAAGTAGATAATAATGTTTACTTAAGTTAACGTATCGTATCGTAACGTAAGGTGAAGCATTACTGAGATAATTCTAAGCAACGTATCTGCCTTACTCACTTTATAGAATAATTTAGATACACTACACCTGCGGAATAAAATTAATTTAAAAAATTGTCCGGTGTCCACACCGTAGGTTTGATGCCAGTTTTATCGTTTCCGAACCTCTAAATGTTCAATTACTACGTCCACCTTCGAAATGTATCGCATTAATCATTATTTTTACCGAATTTAAATACATTTAGATAGTACTGGATATTCGATTAATCACTACGTTACTCATTCGGTACATTACGTTTGAAACTCAAATGAGTTTTACATAATGTACCCACATCAATTACACGAAGAAATCAAATGAACCAATATCGACCCGAAACATTTCCAATCGAACAAGGACCGGTTTGTTTTTTAATAAATCGGCCGGTACAAAGTTATTTAATTTCGTCGGCTCCACCTGCCGTGTTCCGTCCGATCTCAGCTCAGGTTTATTTACGTTTATGTACGTATTGGTTTTACTTTGTTGGCTTTGAATATTTGTTCTAAAACTCAATAACGGTTTTTAACATGGCCCGGAAAGAGTGCGCGATTGTGTACGACTTCTGGAAATAAATAAAAGTCCCCAAGTTTTCATACATTTTTCAGGGCATTATTAAGGGCGCTGAACTTCGACAGTGAAGGTTTCGCTCTCGAGTTCGGGCTTCGGGATGGAAAATAAAAACGAATTCTAATTTTAAAGTTTTGTCCTATTGTGTGTTAAGTTTATAAACGACTGCAAAAAAAGCTATACCTATGTGGTGTATCCATACTTATTACAATTGATTTACATAAAATTTTCCTGAAACAGTTGACACAATTGAATCGGCACACAACTAATTATGAATTTCGAATCATTCACTCACCGAACACAACTCTGGTACAAAGTGAAAAAAGACAATCGAACTTTGAAAAGGAGAACATCGCTGCACGTTCACCTGTACCCGGGACATTTACATTAAAATGTGTCCGAAATCCAACGTCATTACGTTACAGCAAGCGTCAGTGGACGTGAACAGGATGCAGTTCCGCTATAAATCTGGTTAACGTGATAACTTTTGTTCGAGCGCCGAACGTCCGGAGACGGGCGACGGACACCGTCGTGAAAAATGTTCCGTAAACTCCGCACTTTAAAACCGCATTCATTATTTTAAACCATCACTGAATTGAAAAAAAAACACACTCTCAAGTAATGAAGTCGGAACTGAGCGTAAATCTGCTTAATGTGACGACATGAAAAATGTTCGAAATACGTGCTTTAGATTCACTTATGTAAGTTGAATGGAGATGAATTTTACTTTTTATACCCGTCTTTATTGTTACAAAAGTTTAGAGAACTTACATGTATATATGGACTTTCGTTGTCATCAAAAATTGTGAATTGTAATGTACTGGAAACTACAATGATGATTAAAAAAAAAAGTTTCACCCGCATTTAATACAGCTTTATCTTTATGATTTATCCGTATCTTTAGACAATTTTAAGATATTTGAATGATTTAAGTATCTATTCCAAAAAATGCGTCGGCATACTAAGATCGAGAAATATATCACTCATATTAGTTCATATAATAAATTATTGTACACCTCATCCCTCTTTCTTTCTTTTTTATGTTTCTATTCTCTACCCAA
>DWGW01001302.1:0-11632 GCA_018247775.1 Udranomia orcinus
CAAAAATGTAAAGTCCCAATCCCATCTAACACTAAAGCCCTACCCTAGAAGTTTGAAAGCGTATGCCGATGTAGCGTTTGAATGAGATTTCCTAGCAGATTCCTTTAAAATTTTCTTTACGAATGAACGTTCCGGGTGTCTATTGTAGTTGGCGTCGTTTGTGACGGAAGTCCTATTAGGGGAAGCGCTGACGTCCTTCCGACGAGCCGGCTTCGCGGAATTGCTCCAGAATGCCGACCGAAATAATTCAACCTCGGCAGAAATTCAACTTCCGGTAGGTAAATCGGTGTGGACCATACCGATTCTCTCATGCTTTGAAGTACTCGTATATTCATACATAACGGTTAGTGTTAGCGTAGCTTATATTTTGTTCTTCTATTTAATGTGCAGTTTGAGTTAATATGTTTATAATGTTCTTGTATT
Organism: Udranomia orcinus; assembly: GCA_018247775.1. NCBI lineage: Eukaryota > Metazoa > Arthropoda > Insecta > Lepidoptera > Hesperiidae > Udranomia > Udranomia orcinus. The sequence continues at coordinate 424 of DWGW01001302.1, forward strand.
GCCTAGATACATCTTTAGACAGTTCCGTAATCTATTATAAATAATATTATGTAATGTTCTTGATATATCTAATAATAATAAATGAAGGACCTTTTTCATCACTCTTTCTGTAAATGTTGTAAGAAATTGAAGGTTAAAATTTAAGAATGCTCCTATTTAATTATAATATACGCGAACAAGTCCACGGGAAACTGCTAGTGTTTACTAAACTAAATACATTTTCTTCCTGTTCTGCCTTTTTACTGAATACTCGAAGTCGGTTGTCCCAACTCAAATGAGATTCAACTAATTTAGCTTATGTTTTGTTATTATGTTTCCTTATACTGGTATCTTATAATTTTTCCCTAATACGTCTACTTATATACTTATGATGTTACGTTATTTATGATATACAAAGGATAAAGGGAGTTTCTTGTTTGTTTACGATGATTTATTATAATGAAGATTTCTAAGCAAATGGGTTCTGTCGTAATATTTAAATATAAAAAAATCGAAATAAAACAAAGGTTCACAATTACAAAATAGTTGAAGCAAATGGGTTCTGGACCATTTGGACAAAAACTCAAGTACAAGAATCCAAGGCATTTACAGTGTCTGAACGTAAGTAAGAAAAGTAAACACATTAATAAATTAAGAAAGACCAATACAATAATTACTTGTACCGCCTAAAGGCGCCTATAACTTGTATAAAATATCACATTAGAAAAGATATTAAAGTGTATATACTAAAAGTATTTTATTCGTTTTATTCTCTTAGAGAACATTACGTAAGTAAAGAAAAAGTGTTCGACCTACTTAAGAACTGCGAACTAGCAAGGCTCATTGAATTGCGATATGCATCGCCGTCAGATAACTGGTAATATACAGCTCGCATTTCCTTGATTCACTGTAAAAACCCCCGGGCAACCGTACACTTAACTAACCTGCACCGTTTATACAAGATTTAAAACCAAGAACATTATTTATATAGTGTTTTGCAAAATGTGGTGACGAAGGAACGAAAGTCAAAAGTTCATATATGGCCGCAACCCGCATATTTAGCATACTAAATGTAAATATGAAAAAAAACTGAAGCTTGGGGAGTACGGACACCGAAGCGATACCGTACCATTACTCTTTAATAGTTACCATACCTCTACCATACAGAAGCTCCGTATTTTTTGTTATAAAACATTGAGCTAGACACGAACACGTAGTCAATCTGATGGTAAGTGGTACAGAGAGGACAATGTCGCTCATGAACATTTACATAAATGCGTTGGTACTCCTGACGACTAGATATCGCTCGGCAAGCTATGTTGTATCGACGAGGATGACTGCCTCGTTGGTCTTTTGCGCACACGCATGTGCACTATAATATCTTCTGCGCAGATGGCAAAGCCGCCGAGCTCGAAACTCCGTCAGGAAGATCTCTCTTAGGACACACTTCAAACCAGAACACAGCAGTGCCATATTTTACGCGGGAACCCCACACTGCTTGTAAATTTGTATTGAAATACACCACTTCTTATATGAACAAAGTATTTAATTCTTATTTATTTTATTTAATACTCACTATACCATCGTACAGACATTCACCTACGCGCATAGTAAATTACAATACAATAATAGAAATACCATAAAAGCTTTCTAGCATAGGAATAGCTAGTGAAGTACTGTTCCCTGCATTTCCTGATCCGCTAGAAGCGAGTGCGCGGTAAGTGTTCTGTTTCCGTACTCTGAATATACGGTATTGTACTCTGCTGTATTTGTAGTTGAATGATTTAGGAAAGGACCAAGTTTGGGATTAACTTATTATTCACGTATTTTAAATCGCACAATGATTGAAAATGAAAGGTCCCAGAGTAGTGATAAGTTTAAGTACAATGAATGAAAATTTAAGATCTTACGATTCATGCTTATAGCACATAATGATGATTGTCTGTCAGCTATGCACGAATTATTAAAAAAAATCTCCAGTTATAAACTTTGCTTCATTAAACTATCAATTGTATTTATTTGGCGATTTCGGTTTTATTAATTTTGGATTCGTTTTAATGTTTAGCTTTAACGATTACGTTGTATAAATATTATCATTAATAATTTTTATTTGGCAAACTATCTAAAGATCCATGAAATTAAAAAACTGTATCTTACCTACTGTAATTTACCGTTCATTATTCTCCTACTGCCCTAAGGTTGACTGGCAGAGAATGCTTATAGCATTAAGTCCGCCTTTTGTCCATTATTTTGTATATGGTGCAAAAAAGTTTAAATAAATAAATAACATTTTATTAAGACAGAAAACGAGCATACATACATAGTTCATGGATCTGTTTACGAGTATTCAATTCCAGATACAATTGAAAAAACGCTTTACTGCCCTTGAAGAATAAACTAAATTACCTCGTCAACTATTCCATATCCTTTAAGCCAGAACAGTATTAGTAAAACATAGCGTTTTAGCGTGACAATATGTGATTGTTAATTCGTTTAGATAGGCTTGCACGGTCTTTATTTTTTTCGACTTCACTGACCAGCTCTAATGCTTCATTTCAACGGGAGTTCAACGGGAGAGGGAGAAGTGAAATATATCTAAATTGTTCACCGGAAAAATCTACAAAGATTTACATGAACGAAGATAAATAAAAGGTCGTAATTAATAAACAGACGTTGCGATTTATAAGCGACGGATGACGGCTCAAATTTGGAGATTATAATGATTCGAGGTTTTGATGTTCATGGGCTTAGCGTCGGTTTATCGGCTCAGCTTAGCGGCTGCTGTGCGGCGTAGCTTCCTTGATTTCGTTTATGATATTATGTAAACGGATTAAATGTGCTTTCACAAACGTGTTTAGTACGTTTACGCGTATAGCTTGTGATTGTATACAGTGTATTGTTATAAACGATGATAGATTGACGTGTGGAATCAGCTGCGTAAGACTCCAAGGCATAAATTGGCAGAGCTATCGGTGTCTATGCACCGAGCTCTAAAAACATACACTGAACATACATACAACAAACATCGAGAATATAATAAACATACTTAGACGAAAATTCGTTAAATCCATTAAATAATCAACAAGAGTCGTTAAAAACGACTCGTCGACAAGAAAGAGGGCTATAATTTAAGAGGCAACCTCTTAAAATGCAGGGTTGCAGAGCGAATGAAATGAGCTCCAATTGTGTTGCCTAAATTTCATTTCCTTCGTTCATTCGTTCCATCCCGTTCAAAATGTTCCGTTCTCTCGAGTGTTTGAAGTGTTCTTTCCATTTGAATGAAGTGTGACATGTATGGGAGTGCCAAAGATTTTACTGTGCACCTAAATACACTCGATATAACCATACTCATAAATGCGAAATAAACTTTCTTCTGTTTTTCACACTTAAGCCGTTTAAGCAATTTTGATGAAATAAATACACCTCCACAATTAGGGGGATACTACAAAACATCATAGTATTCCAATATCTTGTTTTCAATGCAAAGCATATTATATTAAGTTTAAAATGTTTAAAGAAAATTGTTAAAAACAATAAAAAAACGCAGTGTGAGAGTTGCAAAGAAGGACATAAAATAGTTTTTATTCCGAATATACCTTGAGAATATGAATTTTTTCTATAAGTAACAAAATATTGGGCGAATGTCCAATATTTTGTTGTCTATTTACTTTATGATGCAGGCAGAGCTGTGGTCAGAAGCAAGTATTGAATAAATTGATACCGTGAGTTTTATTAGTACATTTATTTCTTTAAAAAAAATTGATTTCTGTTCAATCAACAGTGTATGAAATGATAAAATGGCGGAAAACATGGGCAGAGGGGGTATAAGAAGCCGATTGAGAAATCAAATCATCCGCAGATATGACCTTCGGACGATAACGAGGACGGATTTGTCCTTTGTTATGTTTTGCCCCACTCCAATTTGTTCTACCCTTTACTTTATTGTATTGCGATTTAAAAGGATTGCGGTGTGTTTTTTGCATTTTACCTGTAATTAAACTTTAGCTATGGAATTCTGTAAAATGGGAACGCAATATCGTGGACTAATTAGGGACAGAGAAAACTAAAGGAGAGTGTTTTTCAATAGCATGACTATTAAAACAATCATTATTACGTTGACTTTAAGGTTAAGGAAGGTTAACGCAGTCTTTAGGTTTAAAGACATTTATTCTCACAAAGACTTACATTATTTACTTACATGAGAATATTGAAAATAATAGCAAAAATTACTTTAGTGATATTAAACAAAGATGATCTTGTCTAAATCCCATCTATGATGAAATAGGATTTAGTTATGATAGTTAATGTAAGAATATCCAGGATTTAGGCTACTTCTCAATTTCAGGTGGGCCAAATTCTTTGTCCTCCGGTAAAACCATAAAAATCCAGCTTTTATTGTCTTCGATCTGTTTCTTGTACAAAAGGAATTGAACAAGAAAGTTGACAATATAAAGTATGTTTAGGTCCATTTCCGCAGCTGATTCGATTCTTCATCCAACGTTTCGCATTTCATCCCTCGGGCTCTGACGTCATTCGGTTAGCCGCCATATTGCAAATAAAAGCTGAGTTGTCTTTCACAATAGGTTTGTCGGTTATTTGTCGTATTACACCTTGTGAAAGGACGAGAATTCTTTTCTTTTCGTCTTCTTACTCGAGAAAGAAATTATATCTGGTACCAATTTAGTTTTCTCGTACTAAGATTTAATAAAGTCCTAGCTTTTACGCGGCTTCACGTATAATATTTCTATCTCCCGGGAGCAGTATTTTTTTCTGAATAAAGAGTATACTACTTTTTTATGTGCTTCTGCCAATATGCGTACAAAATTTCATATTGTACGGTTGAGGTGTGAAAGCGAAACAAACATTTGCATAAATTATAAAGTTATTTAAGATGGGGTAAGTTATGTAATTATCAGTTAATCTAATGAGGAATTCCATGTTGTTATGCTTAATTTAAATGTTGTGTTTTAAATAAATCACTCGTAACTCTTCTGACAGTTACCAACACAAACTTCGACATATTTTTCCGTGCAAATATTTTACCTTGAGTTCGTTGCTTGGTATTAATTGTTTTGCCGGAATTTATTGACACGAAATATAGTGCAGCCGGCAGCGAAATTTTTACTACTCTTTGTTTATTTTAACTAGACCGAATCTGGCGTGGTACCATTATTACTCGAACGAATTTCGAAAAAAAATTACCGCAATAACGGCATTTTGTATTTATAAATTGTTCACTTTGGTTCTCCCACGATGTTGATGAGTTAATTTTGCTTTTTTGTGCGAATAATTCGATCGATGGAATCGATTTATAACTTAAAAAATTGTACAGTAAGTTAAACAAATGATTATTAAATAAAAAGTAATTAAGCTTAAAAAGCTTTTTGAAGGAGAAGCACTTCAAAGTAAAAGCACGAAGTGGATTCTTTTTTAAAGTTATAAAGAGGTTTAGTTGGCAATAGTCCACAATATTATAATTAGTTACACTGACTATCGAGAACCAATCGAGATACAATGGTAGGTGCACCAATAAAACTGATCCATAGCCTGTTAGCAAACTAAATAAACGAGTATTTACAGAGATCTAGATTTAGGTTAGCCATTGCTTGGTACAATACGCGCTCCGCTTAGTTCTAACTGATTTTATTTGCGGAAATCTTTGGGTAGAGTATCGAGTGATTGTTTGTTATTTTGGCGAGGTATTTTCGTTTTACGTAAGAACAAATGTTTATTTTATGAATGCCATGCCGACGTGATATATGTATATAATAGTAGCAACACTTTTTCTTTAGCTTTACCATAGTACATTAAACATGCGTTAGCATAATTAAATATTAAACAATATGATAATAATTGAATAAGTGGCATGAGTGCAATGGGTAATATGTCACACTTACGATCATAAGGTCGTGGGTTCCATCCTCGCTCCCTTATTGCACTATTGACGTATACCAACTTCTGAGACAAGTCTTTGAGCTTAGCTGGATGGGGTTAAAATAATTACTAGTATGTATTGACATGCTAGTAGTTTAAAAAATAATTTTTTTTTTTCACAAAGTCTACATAGCCTTACAGTAAAATTATACAAAACGGATTTTTTTTTATATCACGCTGATTACAAATAAAAAATAATGATTATTCAATTGTATGTACAATTCTCAGTAGTTTCTATTGAAGTACTCGGCGAAATTAATATTAATTTAGCATATAAACGACTAAGGACACTAAGTACCCCCGTATCAAACCCTTAATCCTTAAGGCGTTTTCACTTGTCACTTCGGGAATGGCTTGATGGATTGAAATTGAGTGGTCCCAGCTCCCCAGTCCTGAAGGATTAGGGATTAACCGATAAAACCTTATTGATGTGGAATAAGTTCAAGGGGCTTTTACGTACCGGTTTTAAACATGTTGCGTATTTGACATACTTACCTTACATTTTTGATCAGCTTCAATAGAGAAAAGGTCGCAATTTGCCCCGGATTTTTTCGTGTATTGGTTAAAAAATTTGAACCGTAATAATATGTAAATGAAAAAGCGGGAGAAATCTGACCCTAATTCACGGCAGTTTATGTAGGATTTTCTGCAAGAATAAAGATAATTTACATATTTGTAATAGATTTTTTGTTTTTGGTCGAAACATAACTCTAAGTTATTTTATTATGAAATATATTTTATGGGTTTTCAAAATGGGCTTAGAATTTGTACTATTTTGTAAAGTATCTTACGTAGCGATACGATTACTATCGTAGAAGTATTTATATTAGAAATTCATTTCGTTCATGGGTATCCAAACTTACGTAGGTCTTACGTACTTAGAGTCGGAAGTTCTAGATGAGATCCAGCTGAGTTATGAGGCTATCTCGAAGGAATAAGATGGACGCCTCGCATGTTATGGCAACTGCACATCTACGCGCCTGAAACATATGAATTGCTAGGAATATATAAATGAGAATGACTGTGTTAAAAATAGTTTTTTGGTTTTTCGCCGCTAGTGTATATCCGTGAAGAATTTGAATATCTTGTTTAACACGTTCAACGCCACACTAAATTTCTAGATATTTCGCGTGCGCCGTGTTGTTTTTTTATCATTGCCATTGTTTATCAATACACTGTATTTTTTTACTGGAATCTCAACCAATATAATATTTTTGTCCGTATTTATCAAAAGAACTAATAAAACACAAACATCAATTTGTGCCATGTTATTATTGTTAAAGCGGCCTGGACTGGACCTGGGCTTATTCGTTGTCGGACAACTGGTGTTCGCCATGGCGTTCAACGTGTTAAGTATAAAGTTTAATACGTTGATTTGCAATAAGAAAAGTCAATCATAACATTCATACAACAATTTTATAGATCTCGGGAAATTTTGGAGCATTTGTTTTGGTGAAACCGACAAAATATACCTTCTATTTTGACTAACGTGGGGAAACGGAAGGGTACACAAATATCGGGACAGCCAAATCTGACAACACACCCTCCGAATGGCTTCATTCAAACCATTGCCGAATTAACTTTTGTACTAACTCCGTGTCGTCATAGGAATTATTTTAACAGAGCTGTCCTTTAATTTACGATATTTGAGTAGGTTTTAAGAAGGTAAGGTAAGGTATGGTAAATTGTATAAAATGTATTGGAATAATAATTTTGAACTAGAAAATATAGAAGAGCAAATATTAGGTAATAATTATATTTTACTACACAGTATTTTGATATTTAGGTTTGTAATCTATATTATTGGGACACTTCACTTTTCTTTTACTTTCTTCGTTACTTAATATGTTTACATATTAAAGGGCATGTCGTTATATTAAACAGTTATCAAAATCTGAATTAAGAAACGAAAGCAACAAAATGGTAATATATCGTTTTGTATTTTATTTTTTAATAAAGTTCTACTATCTTATATCTAAATTGATTTCTATTGAATTCTATTGAATATTTCTATTGAATATATAGAAAAATCTCGCATGTGCAGTATTATACCCAGACGTAATAGTACAGTGTGTAAGCGACGAAGCAAGGTAAACTAACTAGTCACGTAACGCAGACTCGTCTATTTCGGACGCAGACGGGGGGCGCGCCGCCCCTGCGACCGAGGGGTGAATATTTAAGAATTTTCCAAAACGTGTGCCGAATCGTCCCCGGGTCTTTGTTATAGGTGATGAAGCGTTTGTTGCTCCATTTGGGATTTCCTCTATTGCTATAATGAAAAGTTGTGCAGAAGAGAAAAACGTGACAAAATTTATTGTTGTTTGTTTCAAAAAGTGTGAGATTTCTCATAGGAAAAAGTTGGTGCTAAAGATAGATACAAATGTTATTGTGTTAGTTTCCTTATTTTAAGCGTTGGTTTTGCTTGGATTGCTGCGAAAATGACAATTTTTCTGGGTAAATAAATATGAAAATAAATAATTAATGTTTTATATATCATTGAACCTATATTTTTCGACGACCATTTTTAACATCTTTACTTCAACAAATGTTTCTTAAATGTATAGCTCTGATTGTTTTATTTTATTTCAATTGAGTCACAATAATGAATCTAAAGCCACATTCAAGTGAATACGAGTATTTAGAATAAATAAAATATATTCCTAGTGTTCCTGCAACAAATGTTCTTCAAATATATAATTTTGGTCGTTATTTTCAATTGACTTACTGAGAAATATTCTAAAGCCACATTCAAGTGAATATTTGGAATAACTAAAATGTACTCCTAGTGTTCCTTATAAATAATCTATCACTTTACCCTTATCATTGCAAGTCAGTATACACAGGTACCGCACAGCCTAGCGTGGTCGCCGGCGTTGCCTGACTGCGGCAATACCGTGATTAGCATATCGCGATGCAGCCGTTATTAATGTGTTTTCCACCTGACTGTACCCCACGCTGAATTTTGATTCGCGGTTCGCATTTGGCTTATTTCTGTTCGGGCACACTGTATTACGAGTACGTTTGCAAATTGCTTCTCTATCTATCGACTTGTAATTGGATTGGCACGCAATGGTGATATGTTTTGTAATTTATGAACGATTGTATTTTAGTGATATTTAAGTAACTATTCAAAAAATTCAAAAATTCGTTATTCGAATAATACAGGGATCTTAAACTGGTGACAAGGATCCCTGTACCCGGTGACATACCCGTACTAGGTGCCCCACTCTTTCTTCAGGACATACATACATGATTATTTGTATAATCTTATATCTAAAAATAGCTTAATGACTAAATAGAAAAACATAAACATCTTATAGGTTAAGTGTGTGTATGTGTGAGTGTGAATGCGAATGTGAGTGTGTAAACTATAACTGTACTAAGTACTTTTCTTGGTCGCGAAGCTTGTGAGTTCGAATCTTAAGGTGATGACAACTTTTCTTATTTCATAAATTTAGTTTACAATATGCAGTCCAAGTGGTAAGCGGTTACTGTCGCTCATACACATCAGTACACCAGCAAGATTCTCATTTCTTTTTAATATCAAAATATCATCGTGGTACTTCAATAATTATACGGCAAAGAGTATTCGTTATATGATGAAATTTTGCGCTAATAAGTAGCTGATTTTGATTTACACTGTATATTATATATGATTTAATACTCACCAAACATTAGAATGGAAAATGTATGTCTGCCCGGAGAATAGCTCAAGTCTAGGTGAGAGCTTTTCGAAATTAGTTCCGTCGGAGGAAAAAGGGGTGCTTTCAAGATACAAATCGTAGTTACATCCCCTCATGCACTCCCGCCTCTCCCCTTTTAAAGTTTCCGATCTAAGTATTCGTGATATAGACGTGTGTCTCTATGTGTCTGTCTTTCTCTTTATTTCCCCTGTGTTTCCCTTTATCTAAAGACTCTTTGGTTTTCAAACTTAGCTATTTTACGAACTGTTTACTCCCAGTCCGGGAATCGATCCGAAGCTTGTTGACCAAATTTATTGTGCATGTTTCTCGTTGATGAGTGTTCGAAAAACCCCCATTGCCTCTTCTTTATCACAGTCTCGTAACAGTTCTATAGTCAGTCCTAAACATTACTGTTATAATCCAACCCTGGCGCAGTGGTGTTGTCGTAGACACATGGACACCTCATATTTGCTTGTTCAACGTAAAAACAGCGCAAATTCATAACGAACCAACTTTACAACGAACGAGTGACTCGCTGTAAAACAAACTTTACACAGCCGAGTTAACGGTTCTGATTGTTAAAACTTTGTAGTGAACTACTTTTCTGGGTTTAGTTAATATCATGTGTCAGTGTACCGCCTTGTTGTGTGTTTATTTTAAGCGACGAAGACATGTAACAACCGACATCTCGAAGTTCGGTCTTCATCGAAATTGGACGGTTCTCGTCGAAGATGAAAATGTTTTAAATTTTAAATAAAACCACTTCATTTTGATGACGTACCGTCTTCACTCACATTTCACCGTGATGATCCTTTAGACTGTTGATTCTGTAAACGTCCACTATTTTGCTTAAAACAATATCTGTCACTACGTAATTTCCACATTCTTAACTAATCCATATCTAGTTATCGCTACCTATATCTCAAAGTAACCCTTTAATTAACAGAAATCTTACGTTAGCCCTCTTGAGGTGAGGGCAAAATTACAAATTAATTGTCTCAGCCATAAAAATTAACAATCGCTGCTCCGGTAGAGCAATTCATTTGTGTTTTATGATAAAATTTCAGGTCCTTTAGAGGGTCCATTGATGACACGACGTTATAAGGGATATTATTAGGTTGAGGGCCTCTCGAGGGTTAATGACCCTCTGAAATTGATGGACGCCTATCCTCTTTGTGAGCGAGCCGGTGCAGGGAGCGCTGGTTTTTTCACTCGTTTCATTTCCTTTTATCTAGCCTGTTTTGGACAATATGTTAGTCGTATATTTTTTTGTTACGAGACCCGATTATTGCGTTGTCCCTCATCTGCTTTAATGAAAATGAGATAAGCAGCTATTTTATTAAACCGTAATAGATTTATATCATATTATTTGAATGTAAAAAATATCAAGCGGCAGTATCTCGATTCATCGTGTGTGTCGGACTTACGATCAAGAGGTCGTAGATTCAATCCTCACTCCCCCATTGCACTGTTGACGTGAGCCCACTCCTAACACAAGCGTTGAGATTAACTAGAAAAAAACCTCTCTATACCTATGTGCTAGCAATTATACAAATATAATAATGCGTGTAAAGCTAGCGGCCAACAGCTAGACGATTATAATTTCTACCTAT
>DWGW01001303.1:0-11624 GCA_018247775.1 Udranomia orcinus
TATTATCACATATAGACTTTATTATTCCAATATAATAGATGTATAATATAATATATTTATCATATTATAATATATTATTTGTTATATTATATTCATCGTATTGAGGTTTTGTGTTTTGTTTATATATTTAAATATGATAAAACACGGCAGGCAGGCAGTGCATAAGTATCAAGCAGTAAAGCAATCGAGGGCTTAAATCATTTATTTGTTATTTGGTTAAAACTGTGTCCGAATATTTAGTAGATATTTTTTTAATCTCTTTACTCTTTATTGTCAGAGAAAAGTGATACAAAAGCGTACTTAACGCTAAAAGGCACATTAGGAGACAATGAAAAAGTAATGATTTTAAACATATTATACTTAATGGTAAACTGAATGGACACTGCAAGTATGTCGCAATTGTTTAAAAATAAATAAGAAAGACCTGCATTTATTCATTTGCAGAAGAATCGTAATGTTCCATGTTAAAGGTAAAAAGGTAAGTTTGTTAAGTAATTTAGTAAACATCTTAGTGTTTACTAAATTACTTAACAAACTTAACACAATTTTCACAATTTTCTGGTCTGGTGCATGTCCAAAAGTGTTGGAAATTAGAATGTACGTATAGAAAAACCGCGGCTGCAACAGACTTCCCTTTCCGAGTGCCGGAGATACGGAAACGTGAAGTAATTTCGCGCTTCAATGCATATCGCAAATATAAAGTAAATAGATTAATAAAATGTATACCATTCTTTATTCGGACGATAGACACTAGCATAAACAACACAACACTGCACTGTGTTCGTATTCTTTGTAGAGTGTAAGTGGTAACGTGGACATTTGTATATGTTGTTTTAAAAAGTACTACTAGCTGACCCGGCGCACGTCATACCACCTTCCCTGTTTTAAGGCAAGAGTTTTGTCTTAAATATTTGTAATTATAGAAAATATATGACGCACTTGTCAAAATAATGTGGGGAATGAAAACATCGGTGCAAAAAAAAGTTCTGTTGATCTGATCGCATCTATCTTCACAAAATCACTTATTAGAATAATCTGAAGATTTCATCGAAATCGGTACAGCCGTTTCGTCGTCTATGGGGAATATACACACATCGCCTTTTATATATAGAGATTTATCGATTTTTACTATACTACACTGACGGACTATAAAATAAACTTTTGAAGTAATTGTTTGTCACCTTGCACCTGTTTCTCATACAGTTGAGAAAGGGAAATAAGTATGCGTACGAGGCACATGCAGAATCCTAAGTAACTTGTGACGCATAATCTAGAATCTATTGCAGAATCGTGCACTAGATGGCGGGAAAATACGCTGTAGCTTTCTGCGCTCGCAGATGCCAAGGGCTTGACATTGATTTTTTACGAATTCCGGAAAACGAACAAGCATCGTGACTGACTTTTTTATAAGAACAGAAAACCAAAACTAAATATAGATCGCGACCATGACTAGATAGCACTTAAATTATATGAAGTAAGACGAATATACTTGTACAATCGATCTAAGAGTATTGAGGGAGGTTGTGATACTTACATTATGCATTTATCTAACAAAAATATTAATGAACGTCATGACAAAGCAAAAATAATACCAGTCATTAGAATACAAATGATGAAATCTGTTCTACCAGAGAAAAGTAAAATTTAAGCGAAGTTTAAATATAGACTTCAATTTTGAATGCTACGATTAAAGTATCAATATTTTTGTTTAACTTACCTTATTGTCAGTTAATTCGTCATTCGATTTCCCTTTACAGAACAATAACAGATGACCTAAATACTTTACAACCGGTGGTTAATAAATTGACGTCAATGCTAACTGAGGACTCGCAAACCCATGAATTGCAATAAAATAATGAATGAATCATAGAACAGTAATTCAACTGTTGAACATACAATTCAAGTAGCTCTTGTCGAGGTAGACTACATAAAAATTAATCTAACCATAAAATATTTATCTTCTACGTTTTAGGCACGCGGAGCTGGCTTCATAAAAAAAGTGAGGGTAAAACAAGTAAATGAATAGTCTTGTCCCAGGTCTTGTCTCCACTGTACCACAATTGACCCAACAAACAGGGAAATAGGAATCACTGTATCCACATGAATACAAACAACACACTTTTTTTAACCGACTTCAAAAAAGGAGGAGGTTAACAATTCAACACGTATGTTTTTTTTATTTACAAAAATGGTGACAAGAATCTGAAGTAAAGAAATTATGCAGTGTGATGGATAATGGAGAAGATGACACGCATCGGTCTGCGTGTCCTTCGTTATCCAATACATCATACGACGATTTGTCGCTGTCTAGACAACGTGCGCGTTATTTCGGTCGCAAAACTGCGCGTGCGTCATTTACCCTGACGTAACGAGGAAAAAAATACCGCCTCAATTGTCACGCCGGCACCGGGTTGAATGCATTTATGTGAGCCGAGAGAGCTGATGGAATATCTTGCGTGAATTTGATTATGTAAAGAGCTAGCCGCCAATAAAAATAAAGGAAATTTTAAACAATCTTGTTGGCGTATTAACTACTGTGTCGCTCATGGATAAGTTTGAGATACTTGTAAATAAGAATAATCTATGCTTTAAGATTTTTCCTTATTATTTCTACAGTTGCTTAATTAGGGAATGGGCTTTTAGGGGATGGGGATTAGCTTTAGTAATTTTTCGACCGCGAAAACCTATGTAGTTTAATTTCATTGTCTGATTTCATAACTCGTTTTGTATTTGATGATAAGAAATGCCGAAAACATAATAAGAATCACATATATCGAAACAAGGAACATATGCTAATATATTAGACAGGAAAGTAAATTTTACTGGTGTACTCGTCTGAACAATGCGCAACCGCATTTAAGAACACGCAACTATTTATTTTGAAGAAATAATTTAATTATATTGACGAACAATATACATTGTTTCTACAAAATTGATTTACAACAATGGAATTGTTTAAACAAAATTTATAAAACTTCTTACCAATTTTGAATTTGCTAATTCATTGAATCATAAATTTGAACGAACGAAGTTTTGCTAAGCATTTATGGATTTTGCCACAGGGGATTTGTCATTTACGAAGACATAATGTGCAAGAGTTAAACGTATTTCGGTGTCGATTATAACGCCCATTGTAAGAAAAGTTTGTAGAAGGTACCGTAAACATGTCTGCTCATTTTATAACATAAAAAATAGTGGGTCAGCTGCGCTGGGTGAGGAGCGATGATTGAGGAGCGAGGAATGTGTGTCAATGTCTGGGCGAGCGCCATCCATCACGGGTTCCGGCAGCTGGGGTCAGCGGCCCCGGGTCGCCGCTGCGTCTGCGCTTCTGGACCACTTGCGCTCCGGGACTGGTTCCGCCACCGGTCGGAATCCGTCTGGACGCCGGGCGGCATTTAACGCAACTCCCTTTAATGTCCACCCGCATCGTGATTCAAAGAAAAGGCAAAGATACTTGCGTATAAATGTTTACGTGATATTTCCGCTGTTCGATTGCAACTAGACGAGATGTTTCCATCTGGAAAAATCCTACACTTATTATATGAGTCAACGAGTATTTAAGGTAACGAGGAAACGTCGACTATAATGCTTAACACGGCATTAGGAAAAAAAGGTAGTTTCAATGCTGTTAATTTGTCATAATATTACAAAACAATTCAAGGCGATAAAATTGTACATAATACGTTAAATATTATTATAGTTGCGAGTACCGAAAAGTTTGTGCAACACTGATATGTGGCATGGAGGCAGGAGAACAATCATATAATGATGACGACATACATACTTGTAATAGGGGGTAATTAATATTAAGTGTAAAATATTTTAAAATTTATTAAAAGATATGAATAAATCATTTAGAAAAAAATTATCATAATTAAGTTGAGTAAAACTTGGTTAGACGATTATAACAAACTTCCTTGCTTATACGTTATCATTGAAAAGATAACAAGGTTTACATAACCATTTAATTTTAGATACTTGGTTGCTTCCACATTATAGGCGAAGAGCAAAGGTCTTACAAATGAGTACCAACAATCTAATGTATAATGAAAGCCGCTACTAACATCTGAATTAATTACAATAAATAAATATATTACCTACCTACTTTAAAATTCGTAAACAAAGGTCGCAATTTACAAAAAAATACATAATATACATTTATTGTTTTTTACGGTTTTTGTAGATAATAGCAATTTTGAAGATTGAAGATAATTAGTTAAGACAAAAACTTGACCTTCAAATAGATTTGTTTATAGACTTCTAAATACAAAATGTATTCGCGCAGTACCTTGGGCAATCATCAGTGTTTTACAAAATGTGCAGTGTTGCATCTAAAACTTGTTTAATTAACCAGTCCTTACTTCTTTTTAAACATTCGAAATTTCTTATCGCACTTATGCGTTGATAACTTTTCTTTTATGTTTTTTTGTTATATAAAGAAAGCAAACGAACATGTACCCACACTCATCTCTGTCATCAAACTCGGACAGAACTGAAAATCTTCCTGCAGTCTACAAGAGACGCACAGGGACCGGAAGTTGGAATGCGAGTTCAGGGTATTACTTACCTTACCAGGTTATTAATTACCCTTATTACCTTTTTAGATCCTTCCACAGTCCTAACACTACTATCACAAGGCGGGAACTTATTTCTGTGACTCCTACAACACATCTATGGGGCGATGTAATGTCGAACCACGGAATGTCCTACCACCTTCTATGTATAAAATATATTCAACAAATAAATTCCAATACGTTATTGTATTTTAGTAGACGTTCGGTATTAAAGAATAAAATATTCTTCATTTATTACTTGAGTGATACTGTTATTTATTATTTTACCTTTTTCAGTTTAATTGTGCGAGAGTTATAGAACAGTTAAAGATAGATTAATTAAATGTCGCTTCTAAGGTAAAAAATACGACAAAACGCATAAATAGCATCTAACAAAGTTGTTTAAAGGTGAGGAATAAATAAAGATGAATAATACGAAAGGATTACTAGAGTAGGTACTATAAACATAATGTACAATATAATGATATATATTCTTATCTATGTTTCACGCGAAATAGAAAAAAGATATGATTATCTAAATAAACAGACCAATGAGCATAGTCTTATCGCTTCAGGGGCGAATTATTTAAGTACAAGCAAGTTATTAAATTTTTATAATATGAAAAACAACAAAACAACATATATATCATGTGTATTAGCGAACGTTTGTTTATTCAGAACGCTCATTCGTTCGGTTTAAACGTCTTTATATTATGGCAATTCAGTTCATTACAAGCCTTGCGTCAACTTGTATCATCACACAAGTCACGGAAACCAAAAAAATATCATAACTTCTATTAACATTCGAAGACTTCACGCATGATATTTGTTGATACAGTAAAATCAAACTATAAGACAGTAATTTGCGCCGGTATCAAGTAAGAAAATGATAAGAAACCGAACGCGGATACGACACGCACACCAGCGAGCACCGTGTTGTTCAAACAAGAAACGCTAACACATCGAAGAGATACAAAAATAGCAACACCGATAGCGCAAACACACTAACACACGCCCACACGTTGTACGTGAACTGTAATAAAACATACATAGGCATATCCAGTGTGCTATGTACAAGAAACAATTTTAAATGGTATATCGTTCGCCTCGTATACGAGTCACCGACCGCTGAACCATTTTCGTGAATTTTCACCGGGACATGGTCGCATTGCAAAAAAGCATTGAGGAGAAAGCTTTGCAAAAAAACTGGGTCTAAAACGCGATAACGACTCGGTGTCCGTTCGTGACTAGAGGTGGGCTCGTTTCATCGGACGTTTACCGGTTCTGTCTGGTTCCATTACCGAGCTGGTGAAGAGTGAGGAATGTGGAAGGATTGCGGACTCACCTATATTTATGACATACATGCCCTGGGAGCGCTCGAGCCGCTGCGCGTGCTCCACGGCCGAGTAGAGTCCGGAATCCACTTTAAGCACTTTGTAAAACTGTAACACAAACGGTATCCACTGCGACAAACGCAAGCATCTTATGTAGGCACTGGCACTGCCGACGAGCGGCGGGTTACGCACTGCACACTACACGCGGCTGGCACGCACGGACCGCAGGCGGACACTGACTGACTGGCTGCGCTTGCGACGACCGAAGCGCCTCGCTTCATTCACTCGACACCCATTCAGCGCTTGCAGCCGCTACGGACGCTAGCTTCGATGACGCAAGTTACTTTTCGCTAAAACGACTAAAATCTTGGCAACCTACAAGGAAACGCGTGTGCGGAGAAATGGAGTTTTGGAGAGAGAATTTTGTTAACATTAAAGTTAAAAAATACACAAACTCTTGCATGAATAAAACAAGCTAATAACACTCCTCGACGCGTTAATTATCTTAAAGGATCCTAGACTAAAGGAGCAATCAAGGAAGAAAGGTAATAGAAAGTCATGCTAGAGAAACTACGTCGTTATAGCACCTTAAAAAAATTACTACAAATCCGCACTAAAACATAGATATAATCGTATAATCACTTTGTATTTCCAATTCCATTTCTTATTGCTATATTAAATCTAATGACTATCTATTAAATTAAATCTAATTATATGACTTCCAGAATATTATATCCAGGAGGTTAACTCAGTGCGCTATTCAGAAGATCAAAGGATCGCAAAACAAAGTTATTAAGACGGTAACGTCATTGCGTTTAAATTATATCAACATAGAGAATTATTATTCAACAAATCTAGAATACTGTTTACATTACGCTCTGACATAGCGCGACGTGATTACGTTCAATTGACCATCACAACAACGATCATTATATATACTATAGTGTGGGTAAAGGACATATTTCATATGCGGTATTTCTAGGTGATTAGAATACTTGAAAAAATATACTGGGCATTTTTTTTATAACTTTGAGGTAGCAAACGAGTGTGCAGTCCACCTGATGGACTGATGGATGACTGCCGCCCATGGACGTCTGTAATCACTCCAAGACAGAATCGAAGTCCTTTTCAGGTCGACCACAAATGCCTTGCTACCACCGAGGACTAAGTTAGAACGCCTTGGTTAAGTATGTCTACATTATAACACCCTTAAAACCCGCACACTGCTGTTTAAAGGCTGGAATAGGTGCTTCCAGAGTCGAACCGTAAAAGGTTCTTTACAATTAATTTTGTAAATAACTTTTAAAAAATCCTAACCGATGTTGTAAGTAAGGATCCTTGGTAGACTTTCACGCCTTAACTACACTCAACCGTGACTCGACCGATCAGTATGCAATTGTGTACACACATTGTGTGGTACAGCAAAAAAGTTAAGGCACAGGTCCCATTGGGCAGAAGAAATTTTTATTATAAATCGGCCTCATCGACCCGGGATCCCAAAGCTTCATGAATTAAACACCCTGGCCAGGATCTTATTCATTTCTCCGGATTTTCGATTTTAAAAACATCAATGCGAGCCGACTTCATCTTGGAAAATACATTTTTTGAAAACTATAGAGCTACTACTCTACAAGAGTAAGTAGAGAAACCAATACAGTGATGTAAAGTATTATACATATCCTTGTTAAATTCCAAATTTAACGTGACTAATTACCTCACCTTGTGGTCGGCAACATTTTTTGTCCAATTATTTCATAATCAAGACGTTTAGTTTTTGTATTCCATTATGTATGAGGAAACATAATGCTCAAAATTCGTTCTTTCTACCCAGTAACAATAGACTTACTGTTAATTGCAATTTTATTCGCGTAACAACATTTTTTAAAACTGATGAAACGAAAAGAGTAAAAGATTGATTTTCCATACGAAAGAAGGGTGGGGTAACCACCGTCTTATATTACGACATTAAGGTATAAAACTTTAAAAAGTAGTTTAGTATACAACAGACACCACTCGACGATGATGAAACAATCAGACATTTTATAAAAAAATTAAGGCATACAATTTTTAACTATTTCATAAATAGTGTAAATATTAGCTTTATGCATCTTTAGGGCGAAAACGACACATTTCAAAAAACATCTTTGAGGTTCGGCAGTAAAAAGACTTTATACGATCATATCTATCGTTCTGTAAATAAATAAAATTGTTAAAAATATTAACAAGGACAAAATCAAAACTCAGCAATAATAACTATACCACTAATAGTTTTAAGTAGGACACCCTTGTTGATCGGTATCTTCTTATAGTTAATTGTATACACATTGTACACTTATTTCAAAACATAACTTAACCTTGCTTATACATGCTCCGGTGTTGGCGAGGTCACCGAGTTTCTTATGTTATTAAATTTACAAATTTAAACCGTTACATAAAACTGAGACTGTTTGTTTCCTCTAAAGTAAACAAACATCCTATTATTTGAATAGAATCGAGATCAAAGGGTAGCTAATTAAAATGTTTAAAAAACTTAGAAACATAAAAATAGTATAGTCACAATTCTAACACAATCTTAACGATTTTCTATTAGAAAAGGCAAAGAATGAAAGAATACAATATTTTATGTATTTCCAAATAATAATTTCAATTCCCATAACGGATTCAAAAAAGGAACTAGTCTTGAATACAACTGAAGGTTTTATTATACTATCATTTAAAATATTAATCAACAGTATATTATACAATAGTTTTAGGAAGCAAATTACATCATACAATAACCGGATTTGAGGATCGACAGTTCAAAGAATCAGTATTTATGGTAATGCTTCACCATGTTGTATGTATGTGCATAATATAATATAATGTACTAGCTGACCCGCCACACTTCGTAACGCCTCAGAATCATTTTCCTGTCCCTTTTCTCGTTCCCGTACCCATCCTGGACTCTGTCCTTTTGTAACAAAAATCCAACTTTTTCGACTATCATCCGTCAACCATGAGTCAAATCAAACAGTAAAAAATGAACATTTTCAATTGTAACTCAACAACCGTGTATCCGATGGATTTTGTATCAAATTTTTTTTCTGAGTCTCAACAGTTTCTAAAAAGACATCAGTTCTCTATTTCCCACTATTTTAGACGTGATGAAGGTCAAATGAACCAACATTGATTTATTATATATTATATGTATAGACATTGCATGGTTATCCCATCTCGTGTATCACGATATAACCTGTATTACGATGACCGTAATTCACGTACCTAACGACTGACAATAATTAAATTGTCGTTGCCAGGAGTACTACGACGCGTGATACTTTGAAAACATACAAACAAATCATGTGCTGTCGGAAACTGTTGTAAAGTAGTAGCATTACAACGAATTCTGTATGAAGAAGCTTGGAAAGACGTCATTGTAATGACACATCCCACGCGGCCTCGAGTTTGGTGCCTGAAGATAATTCTGTAACTCTACCAATACGTCGCTGCTCTCCCGAATTAATACAGCTAGCCGGCATTGAAAATCTCACTTAATTTCATTTTAGATTATCTTATTTCTCCTTTAAAATTTAATAAAACTATTATCTCACAGTATAATTTAATGAAAAAAGGTCGTCTTATTATTCGAGATAAGATGATTAAGCGCATTCGACAGTTGGACACAGATCAAAAAGTTTTTCTTTGCAAAACTACTAAAGCGACCATTCAGTGGCGACGACTTTAAGTGCGAATGAATTACATAATCCAGTTATAAATAAAGGATTAGATCAGTATCTGAGACGGTGCAGGGGTGATCAACATTCGCGACTCACTCCTGGCGCCTACGCGCCGTGCAGCAGTCAGCTCACAGCTCATCGAGTAGATGAAATCCTCAAATTTTATAGCTCATAAACGCGTGGGTCGATGACATTAATGCCGCGTAAAAATTATGTAGCTTTATGTAAACAAAACGTGAAAAGCAATAGCGTAAACTTTTTTAATTAGGTACATTGTGGTAATAACAAGCATGTATTATACATGCCTCATAAAATTTCGTGCCTTACCATACGAAACGACGTAAAAAGGTACTTCTGACATTCTATACTATGCAAATTCAAACAAAAAACAATGAATTTCTTTTCTAATAAGAAAAAAAAATGTTTAGATATGTTGCTAGTGTTAAAACAAAGACAAGTTCTATTTACGTGTGGTCATCTGTAACCTTGTCTTGGCGTGGTCCCAGACTAATGCGTGTGCAAATTCATTAATGAAGTTGTGTACATATAAAAGCTGAAGTATATTATTTCACAATACTATGAAACAATATTGTATACTTTATATATTCGTGCGCTAAGAAAGTAACTTTCACGGCCAAAACTGTGGGCCGATTGTGACGAAATTTTTATATGGAGATGATTAAAATCTTAAAAGAAATTAGTAATAGTAATTTTACTTAAGAATATCAGATATTAATTAAATATATAAGTATAATTTGAAGATTCAACTGTCTTCAACACTATACGTAAAAGAAAATCGGGGGTAAAATATAGCATTTTGATTTTTTTTCAGAGTAGGTACCTATATACAAAAACGTTACATCGAACTGAAATATTAGAAACGTATTTTGTACTATATATATTAGTTATATATTAGTTAATAAAATTTAGAGAACGTTCTCTAGTGGGAAGAAAGGCCCTAAACAATAATAAAAACCGGTGCTTCACGTAACCCTTAAAAATATGATAAGTTGCAATAATGTATCTAAAATATCGTAGATATCTACAGCATAGAAAAAAAAACGTCATCAGATTTAAAATACGTAAGCAAGAGGTCAAAGAAGACAATTGACGTAGTCCGTATTATCCGTATACATTAAAAAAACAATATAAGTAGCATTAGATTTAATAGATGGTTAATAAATATTGCTTTTATACTAATACTGAGTGTACGTATCATAGACAGGTTGATTGTAACACGGCTGGTCATCAGATAATTTGAGGCGATGATACGGTGGAGTGGCGCCGGGAGCGAGCCACTTACTCATGCGCTGACTGGAGCCCCAACATAAACAGGGCCGTCACACGCCGGCGCCTAGCCGCCGTACACACGAATAGATCCACGGACGCCGTTCTAACTTAAACGGCAGACGAGAGAGAGAGTTAGAACGAGATTGGTGTTTAATACAAATACTTTAATGCTAAACAGATGTAACCCCGAGTATAATGGATCTCTATTAAAAGAGCTAAGTTTTACACCTAGCTATTAATTAAAGTAAGAATTGGATAAAATCATTCTGTAAGTGCGACTTTTTATTATTAATAAAAATCAAAAATGAGTCAACGTTACAACGTCAACATTCAATACTATAAAGGTCATTGATCTTTCCAAGGACATTACAATTATCCTTGTAATATAAAATGTTATATTGATCTGTTTGTAAACGTTGATGTTGTTGACAGATGTTTCGAAAGCATTCGTCATCGGCAAGTCCAATCGATATCGTTAATATGGAACCGACGACTAACACATGAAATTTGAAATCAGTGGTAAAATTCTATTTTGATTACAAGTGACATCAGTCGCCGTGTGAGTCACCAAACCACTGGGAAATACCGACTTCGAGGCACCAGGTCGACAGTCTGTCACCGCTAGAGTAGAACGTGCGTCAAATGAGCTCCAAATAAACTTACCGTCATATCTCATACGCTAGTGTTGTTAATCCTTGTGGAGGACACGTGTACTCTCTTCCGGGTTAAAT
>DWGW01001304.1:0-11621 GCA_018247775.1 Udranomia orcinus
CACTCCCAAGTTCAATTGAGCGGATATAAACACTAGGAAAAAAGAACCAAGCCCCGGCATCGCAAAGTACGTGCAAGCGAAAAGCGATCCAAAATTTATCTGTTCGCGCCGCGTGCGCAGCGCCCTTTCCTCGCAGTTGACCCCTCTTACAAAATTCAATATGCACAGAGATGAATACTCATCAGCCTTACCATTTCAGAAAAGAATCACTTACGCTTTAACCAAACATAAGATTTAGAACTAACCACACCCTGTAAACATGGCGGTTTATCCACAAGCACTTGCCGGAACTTGTCTGAATGACCGAGAAATACTTTTGTGCAAATAAATCAACTGGGCAATACAGTAGTACAATGTGACTAGCAAAAAATTGCAAGTAAATAACTGCAGGTAATTGTATTTTTTATTTTCGTAACCATACTATAGTCGAATAGCTTGAAATTGCCTTTTTTACTTTGGTTTAGAGATCTTCATTTTTCACAAGTTTCTACTCCTATCTATTAGTAAACAGCTCTGCTTGACAGTTAACGGCAAACAATATTTAATGTTACTATTTATTTATTAGGTATAATAAATTTGATATTTAGTTTGGTATTGCTATGAGATTATATAAAAGGCGGTAAAATAAAATAAAACACGATACAATGATCAGTTTTATGGAGCACACTGTAATAACAGCCATAAAACAAATTGCTTGAAACAAACGTAATGTAAATTACACAGTATTAACACACATTTGCAAACCTAAAATCTTGTGTTACATAAAGCAACTCATCTCTATGTTGATTATCATGAATTATCATGTCAGATATCATCATCATCACCCAAACATTCTTTGAAAAGATAATATTACATGAAAGTGAATAGATATATACCTAACTAACTTAGTGACGCGATGTGGCAAAAGTTTCAGGACTATTTTTTTATACATTTATAAATAATGGCAGCATGGCAAGCTTTATGCTTGCCATGCTGAGATCTGATCTAAAATTCATTTCAATCCTAATTAATATTCAATTAATATCTGAAAATATTTCTAATATCAATCCAAAGTTTTTAAATATAAATTAGGTACGAAACTACAAGCACTTGAGAATGGATTTGATTTTCCTTTTTCGAAAATGTTTCGGAAACTTCACAAACACATTACAAACCGTTTGGGTAATATCACCAACATTTTTCCGTAAAATAACATTGTAAATGATCTGCATCTATGCATACCTGTTGTTATTTATATTTTTAATATTTTCACTTTGTTATGAGTCTTCGATATCGTGATACGTATGACCTAATTGTTTGGTAGCAATTAGTTTTTTACGTGTTAGCTTACACCCAATCAACGGCATACATGTGGACTAAATATTTTCTTGATAGGATTTTTCCATACACGGTCAGTTGAGTGGAAAATGTATAGAATATACTGCGTTGTACTCTGTTTATTTGTTGAGGTGTTTGGTATATATCCATACTTCGACACTCAGGATTTTATCTATAATGTCCCAAAAGTATACAGAATCTCCATCACGTTAGACAAGATGTTGGAATATTATGAAAAGAAGCCTTCCAAAGACCCTGAATGGTACATCGCCCTGGGAATAGCCCGAGGTAATATAAGAATTGATTAAAAATATATATTTCTATATATTAAGTTTAAATATGGTAATAAAAAGGCTTTCGTTTCTATTTTGTTAATATAGCTGTTAAGATGATCAGTCCATGTTTCAATAAAGATATTAAGATTATGAAAATAGATTAGCTTCTTGCTAGCTTTAGCTTAGTTCTTAATAAACATTAGTAAGAACGTCAACCAATATTTCGTAATAATTTCAGACCTCCACAAAATAATTTCCCATACAATTTACTCTACCAATAATAAAGTTCTATCACGAGTGTCAATTATAGAAATAAGAGCTTTAGACGCAATATATTAGTTATATTTCTCGGTTTAACACTCGAATCCTAAAATAAGAAACAATTCGTACCGCAAAATCGATTCGACACAATCACACTTTTTAGATTTGGCGTTTTTATATTACCTTTGTTACATATAACTTCCTTATGGACTGTTGAGTAGCAAACATTTCAAATAAATAAAATCCCATACACCTATATACATAGATAGATTATATTACCTAATAACATAACAAAACATATGAAATTGCATAATGCACGCATTGTATACGTAATGCATTTTATTGCCCATCCGCCAAAAAAGGAATGTTTTTTGAATTGTATGTACCTTTCATAAAAATAACCTTATATGAAGTACCTATATGCCTTTTTAGGAGCTTTTTAAGAGATCTCATCTTGAGAAATTTGAGTTTGTACAAATAAACATTTTGCAAAAACGACTTTCAAATTCATACGAGCAAAGCCTTGAGTATTATTTGTTGAAGTGGTTTCAACACGGCCCGTGTGCACTTCAATAATATTTCGGCTATATCGAAGGCTGTGAAAATAAATGAGCTTAAACAGCGTATTCTTTATTATTAGTTCATTATAGTATTAGTTTCAAAAAGCTTTTTGCTGATGACCTTTTACGTTCATCAAGTCGTGATCTAAACATCACGTGTCTAATTTTGTTTCGGAACGTCTCGAGTTATAAGCTTTTGGACATAGTAATGCTTTGGATCTCTTATGTAATCTTAAAAGCATATGATTAATGCAAGCAAGGATTACCAACATGTTATAATTACATATTAAACTAGCTGACACGGCGCACTTCATACCGCCTCAGAATTATTTATGTCCCCGACTGTAAATTGGAATATAAACTACTCTATTTTTCAAGTTGGATTAAACTGGACATACTGTGCAACATTTGATCAAAATCGGTTCAGTAGTCTAGGAGCCCATCGCGGACAAACAACATGACACGTAATTTATAAATTAAAGAAACTCTACAGCAGAGCAACTTTTTCAAAATTACTGATAAATTTAACTTAGGGAACTAATATAAAAAAATACAAGAATAAAATTACAAGACATTTAATAAAACTTTAAACTTGTTGAGACTAAGCTAAGAAGGATAACTTTTTCGAAGGAAGGTAGGGTCTAAGTAATATAATAGATATCTCACCATTTAAAAGAAACCTTTGCTATTTGCAACCAGCAATCTTTTTGCTTAGGACTCTCTTATTAAAAAGCAATCGGCACTTAGGTTATTTATATTTAACGAAGTTAAGTTACCAGGTGCCCTGTTAAAAATCATTTGAGTTTTTATATGGTACATATTGTATTCGTTTTATTCTAATTGAGAGATATATACAAAGAGTAAGACCTAATGCTTTATAGGTCAGCTGGAGTACACTATCAACGAGCTGGACCAGTCAGTGCCGTCGAAGCTGAAGGAAAACTTGCAGAACATCACGCGTAGGATGGACCGCATCCGCAATACGGACCTCACCACCCTGACTTATCGCAGCAAGGATTATGAATATGGTAGCTGTTGTTTTACACTATGGCTGTTGCACATATTAACTAGGGATTTTTCATGACTTACTCGACACTCTTCGCTTGATAAAATAAGTAGAGGACACAATGGACGATTTCCTATTAACAAAACATTCACCCCTATATCCTATACTCTATATCCTTCCCTGAGTCCAAAACTCTAATACCAAATTTTATTTAAATCAGAGTATTAAATGGAGTACGATGCTCTATGTTTTCCTCGCCTGTTAGGATTGCCTTGAGTCATAAAAAGATTTGCAGCCGAAAAAACTGCAACATCTTCTTGCACAAAGGGACAATATGGTGATAGCTTCTAAGGTTAATAGAACATATATACTTTATTAATATTAAAATGGATTTATAATTAAACATAATGTTAGAAAATCTCCTATTTTCATACAATACTGCGATTTAATATCGTTCCAACCTTAAACTTGTACCAACATAACATTACCAATTAGACCAGCCGGCCTTATTGTCGTTACTGACATATAATTAAATACACGTATAGATCTATGTACTTCTTAATTATCTGTATTCAATGAATAAGGTCATCATCATATATCATCTGCGTAATCAATAGTTTCATCCAAATGGATCACGCTTCGAACCTATTAGAGTTAAAAGAACGTAAGTATTGACAAATAATGAAATATAGTTTTAGATTATGTGAGAGATTAAAACGCATGCATATAATTTATGCGGCTAATAGGCTATGATCGTGCGATCACATATGAAAATAAATAAAAAAAATTCTGTATAATATTATTAGGAATAAAAAAAGGAATGTAGTGATGTTATCCAATCCAATGCTACACTTATAAAAATTTGAACCCACACGAAGTTATTTTCAATATCTCAAAAGCAAGCGAGCAATGTTCGTAAATGACGATAATACGAAAATTGTCGAGGTTGATGCTGAGATTTTGTTTCAATAATACTGTGTTCCTCTTAATAATAAGGTTACTGTGCCCCTATTTCAGTAGGTATTCGTAGTACATTTATCTTATAAGAGACAGTACAGATTAATAAATCAGCCCCAAGTAAACTATATCTAAGTTTCTTAGCACGTCTCCAAGACACGACCTACGATTAGGGTTACCATTTACATTATAAAAATCGTAGAAAATATGAGGGACGCGTGATTTTTCAAAGATATCCTTAACAGTACTAAACGCGCTATAAATACTCTGAATATATTTACGTATTAAATGCCAAAGTAGGATACAAATAATCAATATAATGAACACAGAATAACAAACTACAATTAGACATAGAAAAAGTTAAAGCACTGTACTTCTAATTTTGGGAATGAAAAGACATCTATAAATATCTACTACTAAAAATCTTTGTCCAAATGCAATATGAAATGCGCTATATGTTGCAAATGTGCGTATGCAGCGGTGCTCACTTAACATCAGATGACCTGCCTTCCTTTTCGCTAGGCTTAAATGTATAAAAAATATATGCTCGATATGGTGACCCTACTCGGCCCACACTGACCCACATTCCCATCACGCATTCCGTGCGCAACATTTATCATTAAGTAACTGTCTTATAACAAAAGCTATTTTCCCGTAAGCATTTTGATTGAACCAGTTATATCTATAAAATAGAAGTAGATAAAACCTTAAGTAAATTGCTTGTTTGGAAATTGTATCTAATTATATTTTTGTATCCCATATTTTCATGTTTTTAAACGAATTTATTTAGCTTGCCCTTTTTCTTTTTTTGAGTAAAATCTAGTAATTGAAGTTTGACCCTCTTCCTTTTACCAAATTGATCCAGTATTAGTTACAATCTGGTTCCAATTTTTTTTTAAAGATTGACTAGAAGAATATTCCAAACTATGACAAATTTTAAATCGAATCAAATGCCAGAAACTTAAAACATGAAAATAAATTAAGCAAAAAAATAATTTTTATTTTAAGCTGTTTTCGTAATATAATGGTAATAATAATAATATGATGTAGACACTCAAACTGTACTAAAGGTAAAAATAATTCGGTAAGTGTATAATATAAAAAATAATTCCATAGACATTGATCAGACAAAAAAAATGTTGGACCTAGTATTTCCATATTTAAGTACTCTGGTTACGCTATACCCGTTTCTTTTTGACGGCTTGCATAATTTTGTATTAAGTACAAATGTAGTAATTATTTAATTTGTAATTTATTTGTAAAACAAATCTTATGATTATGTGTGAAACGAATCTATGTTAGCAGCAGAAGAGCGTTTGCGACTCTATTTTCCTGATAACTCGGTATTTAATAGACCGGTTATTACGATGTAAATTTTCTCTTATAGTATACTTACTTTCACTTACATTTTACCGATAAACAATCGACTTAACAGCATTTTGCTTTGTGGGCAATTTTAAAATTTAAAAAAGTTTCCTACATATAAAAAGTTTGCACTTCACGAAAAAATGGTACAATATAAATTTAATTCATTTAATTGAAATGGGTAAATGTCATAGAGTACTTGCAATAATTATAGCATACTAGAAGTAGCCCGCGGCTTTGTTCGCATTAAAGTATATTAAATTTAAATCAACTTCATACAGACTTTCCTCCCAGTTTTAACCAACTAAAAGTTTGAGTTTCTTAAAACTATTGCTTAGCAGTGATCGCTATATTAAATAAAAGATACCCGTATACAACCCTAGTATATCTAAACTACTAATGTAGATCTAATATATATTTATCAACTGTATTTAAAATATTATATTGAAACGTACCAATACCATGCCAAAGTTGAGCAACGCTTTATCGTTGTATTGTTGTTTATAAGTAACAAATATCGTGGACAATCGTATCGTTTCATTTTAAAATAATTATTTGTTTATTCATATTTAAAGTGGAGTTATGAAATAAAAGATAATAAAGTAGTTCATGAATTATATTCTTAGATTTTTGGCTGCTATGGCGCCACCGTCAGTTTTAGGCTGAGGTTAACAATATTCAAGATTTCAGTTGTGTAAAAGATAAAAATCATTACATAACGTTCCTAGATTCTAGGAATAGTAATAATTCTGAATTAAACAATTTTCCTAATTAGAATTAGTTGCAGAAAGATTGATTTGAACACTATACATACCCCTTTACCTTTAATATTTTATTTAAATACTGTCATTGAAAAGTATTATATTAAACAGTATGTACTGTGTTAACTATATAATACATACGTGCAGTTAAATATTACCTGATTAAACTGTTTTCTAATACATAATAGTCGTTATGTTCTTTATAGCGTACCGTGATCTAGTCTTGCAATAATTACATTCCCGCGCGATAAACTTTCACGAAGATCGCTCTAATGGTCAGTGCATATCAAATGCAATGTTATTTACTCAACACACATCGTAAGTAGTGAGAAATACTTTGATTACTTATCGGCTTTTTTAAATATCAGTACCCAAAACGTTTAGCAAAGTTATAAACCACAGACTATTTGAGTGATATTTATTATAAATAGAATATATTTTATGTGCATAGACAATAATATTTTTTTCGTAAGCTCAAGTACGAGTATATTATAATGGCACATCAGGACATCCTTGAGTACGATTCGGACTTAGCTAGTTGCTAGCTTTTATATAGTTGTATATAGTATTTGTACATGTATATGTACTTTTTTACAGTTAGCAAAACAATATTTGAAAACTTGGAGGTGTTATCATCACTCTTGGAGCCGCTAACGATCGGCACGATGGGGACTCAGAAACCATACCGGTTCAATTTCGAACAATATGTGCAAGAAGCTCGGACAAAGATGCCTAGTAGAAAAGCTGCAGGTATTTGGAAACGGGAGTAAAAAGTAATTCATTTAAAACAATAGTCGTTAAATCTTAAAGGATTATAGTTTTTAACTTAAAAGTTTCAAAAACATAGATCCACTCATTCTCAGCTAAGGTCTCCCAGCCAAAAAAACATAAACCACACTTTCCTCCCATTTGTGCGACTGTAATAGATATGTAAATTTTTGTTTCAATAAACTATGGAAACAGGCATTAATTTTTCCGAATACGACAGTTTAAAATGTCCATTGCTCGCTAATATTGGTTTTCAGTGTCCATTGCAGGTAGATACGGCCCGATACGGTTGAATTCATCAGAGGCCGATGTTTTCTAGTTCAATTAACGACCGCGACGGAGTGTTATTTTGCTATTCTAAAGCATCGGCGCTTAGGAAATTTAGGTGAAAGTGCCTTGACACAGTTTTCTATGCATTTAGAATAAACAATTGTTTGTAGATGCGTGTATGATGCAACTACTGTTATCGGCGATGGAGGTGCAGACGCAGTCGGAGGCGACATGTGATCTAACTACGGAATGTCAGGCCCAGCTTATGCAAGGATCCGGACTGGCCTTTCAGCAGACGAGCCGCGTAAGAGCTATGGTGCTAGCTCGCCTCTTCGAATGCATGGATGGCGTAGATCTATCCGCTAACATTTACAAACTGTGTATCCAGATCTATAAGGAATCGAAGTCCCTGGAAGCCTGGGACCACCCCGCTGGAACTAGAACGCTGTTTATGCAACAAAGTAAGTCAAGGTTTAACATTACGACTGTAAGTATTCGCGCCATAGTAAGTAATAAAGTGTAAGTGGAATAAAAAATAGATTTAGCCGCAAAAACGGCATTTACGTGGTTAACACTGCTTGATATATTTCACAATAAAACGCATAATATACCTTTAACTGTACAGTATAAAAGCTGTTAGGTACTACTTTCACGTAAAAGCGTTCGATTGCAGTCAATACAGAATTGCACATACATTATTAAAATAATGTTTCTGTATGCGTTTGGCAAATAAATGCAAAGGTAAATTAAAGTAGCCAAAATCAACCTTGGAGGCCATTTTTAGATATTTCAACCACATTTTTTTAAACAGAAATGTAAGAAGATGTATCATATTGGATGAAGATTATTATTACACTTTAAAATAATTCTTCCAGTTCAATGAAATAAATATTCAGCTGAGTTTCCTTCTTGAATCACAATCTATTATTTTTTGTCGAGATCTATTATAATGATACTACAATTTTACAAACAAACATACAGAAATGTTTGTAATTGACCATTCGGTTGGTAGAGTACAGATATTCCTATGCGACATTGAACTTAACTCTAAGTAAAATTATTTGACCCTATTCCATAAAGTAAGTTCACGGTATTTACAATTTCAGTATTTTATTGTGCGTCACAAGGCTACGGAGAATTCATAAAGCCGCGTTGGATGAATAAGATAATATCGTGGCAAGAGCCCAGGGGCTGCTATGCCGACGATAGACAGCCTTTTCTCAAACTCACTGGCTTTGTTGGACCTTCCTCTGCTCCGCCTCCGAAAGATAGAGAGGTAATATACACCGGCACAATTTATTATACTATTTTTATGTACGTACTAATTATATTTACGTACTTTAAATCACAATATCCGTTATTAATAAAACAATCTGTTGAAGCTTTATGGCATTATAATATAGCAAAGTAAGCCTTGTTTTAAGTGACTTTCGTTCGTGTGACTTTGTAGACTGCTATCTTCGCTCTGTACGCAAAGAAATTAAACAGTAATGGCACAAGTTAGTGTAGTAACAGAATTTGGCAAGACAAAATCAAAGCAGAAAGTAGAAAATATCTCGTCTAACAATCGATAAAGACGAAGGATAGGTTATAGAAATTTCACAATAGAAAAGTTGACTAGCAGAAAATGTCAGAAATTAGCAAAGAAATAAGTCTATAGCCGTCGTATATATGTAAGTAAGGTATATAAGGAATGAAATACTCATATTATATTTATTTTACTACAGGAAGAATATCGTATCAAAAAGGCAGCAACATCAGAGGGCGGTTCCTGCAATTCTCTGACATCGGCGATGGCACTCGGTTCTTTAGTAATGTACGTTCGAGCCTTACTAGAGACTGACCAAGCATTCCAATATGATGTTTTAATTTAAATTTTGTATCTAATTATACCATACTTATGCACTTGAATGGCTAAATTCATTGTCCGATTATGGTACCACACACGGTACATTTTTAGTAAAACGGGCTCTCACATGTAAAACATATTGTTAAATTTTGGACTTTCTGAAGGGTCCACTAGTAAATATTTTTTTCACCTCAAAGGGCTTGGGCCCTTACATGCTCGTTAACGAAAGGGCGGGCTGCTCACATGGGAGTTTCGGGAATTGATATTCGCGGAAAATTAGGGTATTGTTACAGCAATCTATTTCCGAGTTAGAGTCGAACTCGAACAATTGAAATTGTTTAACGCTTTCCTGTTTATTAATTACACATAGGTAAAAGAGAGTTTTTTAGACTCGAAAAATGCCTCAGACCACATCCATGTTGAATTACTACTGAATGATGTGTTACAACGACACTTCAGATGAATCCTACCCTTCACAATAGTCGTATTTCCTAGAAGTTATAAGTTACTTTTTTGCTAAATAAAATCCATGAATCCATTAAACACACAAACATGTGCTTCGATTCTGAATTATTTTATTCTTTATTTCGAATCCATACTATTTATGTATTATACGTCACCTTAAATATATTTATTTTTGAGGAAAATATGTTTCCGGTAAATTCAGAAGATCGCCAATACCTACTAAAGTTTGCTAAGAATAAACATTTGGATTACTATCCTTGTCGAGCATACTGTCCGACTTTCCTTATTTATCTGCTTAAACATACAAATAGAATCATAATTTTCGATTCGCTCTCAGTTTTAGGTTTTATTTTATCTTGTTCTCTCAGTAATTATTTTAGCATATAGGCATACAATTATACATATCTCCCGATGTTGTCTATTTTAACTGTAATAAACTCTACTGTACTAATGTATAAAGTAAATAATTCAAAATTCTACATGCAAATATGGATTGATATTTCATCGCTAATTAGTAAATTAAACTATTACTGTCGTAATAACAGCCTGAACATACGTTAATAATTAATGTATACAAGAATATATATTAAAATACATAAAGCGCTCTTGATATTGTAAAATAAAACAGAAGTTCTTGTGTTAATATTTACTTAATAATACAATAAATTATATACTTATGAAATTAAATCATAATAATATTTTCCTTGTAAATATAATGGTATTAAATATAGTACATATTTGAACTCAATCGACTCGATATGGCCAGTCATACCACATGAAACTTCTTATGAAGTAATCAGATATTTCTCTAATCTCTAGAGATAGGATGCAGCGCCATACCTCCACGTATTTTTGAGCTCTGTTTTTGTTATGAGATTCGCATGGTAGCCAGGGGACTGACCCTTTGGGGGATTCAGACATGGCGAGTTCTGTAATATGATTGGGATTTTTTCAGCATGGATTCTAAAGTTTATCCGATTTGCGCTTAGTGTTCCCGTCATCACTCGCTGGAAACTACAAGTGAGTGCCCAAAGTTCTTGCTGGCCCTTAACATTGCTTATAATTTTCATTCCACTTGCAAACTGCAACGCCTCTTGATCAACGGCGATCTGGTGGAAATTCCGTGGCGCAAATTCAGTAGCCGTGTTCCAACAGACAATTGAAGGTGGGTCCATGAGTCCAAAATACATAATGCCTTTATGATCGATAGCTTCCGCTGCTGACTGGTTGGGACGTTCTTCTGGGAATACCTGAAACGATATTCGATATTAGAAGATAAAGTAATCTTCTCAAGTAAAGCTTAGCATTTACAGAACTACATTACTATAATATTCCTGCCAGGATTAGTTAGAAAATCTTAACATTAAGTTTATCGCTTTGCTTGCTGGTCGATTGCAAGATCTAGTTACTTCGCTCTGTGAGATCCGTTAAAAAAATTAATGCCTTAAATGCTATATGCCGGCACTTAATTTTGAGCACTCGACATTTTTACGACATTTTATATTTCAGATCTCCAGGGCACTTATTTCAATGTTTAGTGTTAGTGTGTAGTAAAAAAGTTGTTCAAACTTCAGTGTGTTTTGCGGACACTGGTGCCCCATGACACGAATATACATCGAAATATTAATGGGGTTAACGTGTTAAGATTAGTGATTGACATATGTGCCGATGTTCTCCGTTTACTGAGATAGACGCATATATTTAAAAAATCAACTAGCATATTCTAGTAATTTTCTTAACCCCTTCAGCTAAACTCAAGGGCTTGAG
>DWGW01001305.1:0-11617 GCA_018247775.1 Udranomia orcinus
GACACCGCCGCTACACCTATTTTTGCCTTATAACAGCAGTGTTTTTGCTGCTGTGTCCAGATTTGAAGGGTGTTGTCAGGGAGACATACTTTACTGAGCCATTCCAACTTAGTCCTTAAGGGTAGCCTTAGCTTTAGCAAGTACATAGTCTCCAATCTCAAATGTGTTTGGGTCTGTGGGGGGTATGTGACTACAGATGCGTTGCTGAGGAGTAAGTTGGATGGAGTATAAAATTTGGTGCCAAGCGTCAGAGTCGGCTAAACGTGTCTAAACGTAAATCATATGAAACAAGTGACTTATGACTTGGTAATAACTCCTGAATTAAAAAATCGTTCGCTTTATCCGTTCTTTAGATATAGTGTCAAATGTCGTCAAATTAGCATCGCTAAGAGTATTTGGAACGTACAAAAGAACACCACCGAATATGTACTTAATTTCACTATCGCATAGTGTCTACGACAAAATGCATCGCACAACCACAACAAAACGCCTATTGTCAGTCGGCGCTGACTTGTGTCGTATACGTAGCGACGTTCAATTATAATGACGTCTTTTGTTCGCGAAAAGAACTGTGCCGGCAGTTCGGGCTTTGAAGGCAGCGTGCGTCTCCGCATGGCATCCTTGAACGCGTGAGGGCCCACTCCGCGAGATGGAGGTTTTCACGTGCATAAATACGTGAGCCTTTTGGTGTAGTTAAGTGTTTGAAAGTAGGACGCTGTGTCGAAAACTGTGTCGGTAGTTCAAGCGATTAAAGCGCTTACGTTTTTGATGCAGTACATACCCGGCTACGCATTATGTATAGCTACTGTTCGTTGTTAAGTGAGATCCTTGAACGCGGGGTTTCATTGTTCGTTTCTTTTCAGGTGTACGCTGATTTTTTGTAGTAGTTAAGTGTTTGAAAGTGGCACGCTACTGGCGTATTGCGTATTTTTATATCGATCATAAACCTTAAATAGAGCAAGGATGTTGTTGGTATCCAAGGACTTCTTGCGGTGCCGAAAAATGTTTCCCACTGTGAATAGAATCTTAAAGGTGAACGTTTCGTGGTTCAAGAAGCGCTACCACCAAGCTTTTCTTCGTCTATAACAGCAAAGTTTTTGCTGCTGTGTTCTGGTTTAAAGGGCGTAAGACATTCCAACTTAGTCTTCAGGGATTTTCTTTGTTTTTGACCTAAAAAAGAACTACGACCTGGGCTTGTTGGATTGATTACAGATGTCCATAGGCAGCAATGACCAAATACTATCCGGGGAACCGCATGCTCGTTGGCTATCTCAAGGCATTAATTAGAAATCTTATACAGCTTATTATCCTTAAGTGTGATACTATAACTTCAATAATATGAGAAGTTAGTGACCATATTTTAGTGTGTTTCATGAGTATAATACGCAATTTCTATCAGCTTCAAATTCTACTAAACGTCGTAAGATTAAAAAAAATAAAGCATAATTAGTCAAATCTGAATTGCAATTCAATAAACTTACAAAAATGGTATGAACATATTATTAAAAAAAATAGGATTCAATGAAACTGTAATTGAAGTTCAACCGTGAATTAGTATAGAATTAGGCAGAGAATACTAATTAATATCTATTATCAGAAAATACTTCTCGACCTGAAGCACAGGGGCCTATATGTGGACTGTTGAATTTACGTGTCGGCCCTTATGCTTATCAATTAATACTAAAATTTTAGGTGTAACAAAAAAATTAATTTTCATGCGGTTTCCTTGAAGGCTCGTATTCTTGAACATTTTTTACATTCGCGACACATCTGTTACAATGTAACATATACGAGTACGAGTGCATTGCATGTCAACGCAACGCGCTCAGTAGCGGAGTTCGTGTGGGAAAAGCAAAAGGGAAAGGCTAACTGGACCTTAACTTAAACAGAGATTTATTCGACGAGATAAATTCTTTATCTTACGGCTTTAATTAAAGAGGTATTTAATCAGCCGGCCAAAACTCACAAGTCGAGTGGCATACCGTGTCGAATGAAATAGATAAAATTGTACGATAATATTGTGGCAATATATCACGCGTAAACACTCTTTGATCTGTGCAAGTAGTTACTTACACAAATTGATTTCTTTGAACCGGAAACCATAGTGACAGTCACTGCCGTGACGTCATCGCTATTGACATGGTATAATGACATACTAATAGCCCGCAGCGGCCAGGAATTGTAAAGGAATACAAAGTTAAGTTAAGTCAAATTTATCAAGAAATATTTTTCAATTTTATGATTATCTTTAAGATAGTATAAAATTTTACTCCAAAAATGTCAAATTATTATATAACAAATGGACGTGACAAAATATTAATTTTAGTAGACAATATGAAGCATTTTGCTTCAACACGAGCGTGTTACTAACAGCTCAGTGCGTAAACTAGAACGAGCTTTTCCAAAGCCATTATACAAAGACAAAACAGATAAATGCTATATCAAGAGAACAATTAAAGTTTAATCGTTGATCAAATTTTCATACAATTCTCCTGCCTCGCAGCCTCGGACAAACAATGTTGCAAATCTGATAATTTGCTAGCCTTTGTTCCATTTGGAAGATCTTTTCCCAACAATCGTGTTTCCAAAACAAACGTAAAATTGTATCTTTTAAATCTACAGATGCGAATAATTTTGAGGTATTTTCGAGGATAAGAAATACGTGCTTAGTAGCTTCAATTAATTCAGAGGAATCGAATCGAAGCCGAGACGTCAAATTCAAAACTGGGACCATACATTTGGAAATGAAACAGTAACTTAAAAACTTAACTTAAAGATAAAAGTTTTTAATTATCAGAGACAGATAAATTTTAGTAAAGGTAGTTAGTCAAAGTCAATAGTGAACCAATCAGGTTTTTGACTACTCAAATAATAACAGTAGACAAGGAATCTCCTCGGCTCTTGAAGACAAGGACAGGTCATAGCAGACACGGGATGAATTTACTATTCACAATTTCAAGGAAACTCATAATTATCGCGTTACTTCTGATGAAGAGATATCTCCGCCGAAAATTATCATTTATAATTTTTCTATTTAGAATCTTAATTCCTGATCGAGGTTTTGTTTCATTGCGAACTGCAAGTTCAGTTCGATATTATCGCGTAGTTTCTTTTTTAAGCGGCCTCTTCGCTTTTATGTGAACGTCGAAAAAAGGGCACATTTATTTAATTTGCAGTACATTTATTAATAAGCGTTTTCAAGTTGGCGTGACTTATCGAACTACATACATTTTATTAGAAGTGCATTTTATATTTTTATACGAAGGCGTTGCGCATTGCAGTATTTTATTGGCCGATATTTTTATTACTCACCTACATTTATAGAATGGTTTTCTATAACGTCGGTCTGTATGTACAATGTATGCAGGTGCTTTCTCCCACACTACGAAATTTGTTTTTTTTTTGGTAAACCGCATATTTAGTTTTTTATGCTATGTTTATATAAATTATCCATTCTTCATTAAACTTTATATCTTTTTGTTTTGTTTTAGCATTGGCAGCCTTATAGCATTATTTAATAATTATCCCTACATTTTGATAAAATAACAAAGAGCAAGTACAGATTATTTCGTCACTAATATCTCTTGCAGAGCACAAGAGAGCTCTCTGGGAAAAGTTGAACGCTTGATTCTCTAGTATGATTGACATTCAGTATCCAGGGACCTGATACTGACTTTTGAGACTTTGAAGACTTTTGAGATATATTCAGTACTTCGAAATAATGACGTAAGAAGTTGGAATTTGTCAATTTTATCACATTACCTTGTGACAACGCACTCCTTGGGCTGAGGCACAGCCGCGTGGCCGAAGATACTCTTCAACACCGCGATGCATCTGCCCACGATGACGTCATCGGTGACGTTCTCCATCACGGCCGCGGCCTCGCCAGCCACCAGCGCCAGGAGAACTGGCGCACTATACAAGTTCCAGAAGAGGAACAGCTCACCTGTGAATGGTTTACACGTTAAGAATTGCTTACGAATGAATTTGATTGAAACAAGTGATAGTATTTCGATTAACAGTTTCATTGTTGGTAAAATTTTAGAAGATTAGGTGAAGAAAAAAATTATTGCAAGATTTGATTATACCTTATATTACGCCATATATTAAACATGTGTGATTCATGATTCTAGTTACTTTGTTTGCTGTTCAACAACTTACCAAAAGAAGAACAAAATAGACAATAATAGGACACATCTCATTTCTCCTTTAGCAACTAACACAACACTACCATACAAAATCGAATGCCCAAGTAACTAGTACATGCTTAAAGAGCATGCTTTATCAGCAGTGCTGTACTTAAAGTCGCTAATGCGCATAACGTAAACTTATAATTAATAATGTGCGGACTACTAATACTGGTAGTATGTTAAGCGCATTCATAATAAACACGACCGCGAACATAATCTCCATCAGACAAGTATCCACAAAGTAGGAGTAACAACAAAACCGTACGTACATACACACACACTTGTACATAGCTAAGTGGAAACATCACATTGTTCCGGTATTCCCATCAGCCGGCGTCTTAATAAAGTTAGCCGAGCACACAACAAAGAGCCAAGGAGGTGTACCGACCGAGCATAACGTAAAAAATAACTAGAACCGACTCGTTCCGGTGATTTATCGCCGAACACTCCCCCCCGGGTACCTCGGTAGCGTTAAATTATTCAGCTTTTAATTCGTTATCACGTTGGTCGCTGCCGTTTCTTCGTTTCACACTATTCACCGGCGTGCCGCACCGCGTAAGTGTAACTTTTGCTAGTCCAAGCGACTTTCAAATTTTGCCTGACCCAAATATTGTTATCGAATCGAAAATACTACACTATACCTCATAATATACCAATATACTTAACTATACCTTATACTCAGGACGAAATGATTAGTAATTTCGTGAGAACGTATAAATCCACGTATCTACTGTCGTATACTCTTAAAATACAGCGAAGTAGATATACAATATAACATTAAAGATCCTCGCTGAGTGACTTCACATGAAGCAAAATAAAATTATATTTTAATTAATTTAATTTAATTACGTTTTAATGCAAAAACGTTATACGAAGTGGGTATACAAAGAATGCAACCAGAAATCTTATTGTCCTAAGACCAGATACTTCTTAAAATGTCAAAAATAAATTCGCATTTATTGTGTTGTGGTATTGTTTTCATCGCTTATCGTTTACGGTGTAGCCGTTAGCTTCGCAAGGGGAAATAATTTACGACTCATCCTCGCAACAGTGTAAAATCTACTTGTGGATGTGATTCGGTTAATTTAGAGGTCTGGAAGTCGCATTAAATATTGAAAAGAAGAAACCCGCGCCCGGGCACTCGACCAACAAGTCGACATATTACACTTAAGGTAGATTTGTTTGTTTTTCTCCATTCCTTGATTCTTATCTTTAAATTAGATTCTTACTATTCTTGTAACAGACATGTTTCATTTACATTTTATTAATTGGATCTAGTCGAATGTCTTATGTATTTTCTAATTTATACTTTTGGACTCCGGTGTATTTATGGCAATGATATTATTAAGTCGTTTAAATATATTTGTATGTTTACATCACTGATATATTCGTGTTTCACGAATTTCTTTTCGTGAGCCACCACTTCGAGAATTCAATACAAAATATTTTGGTAATTACCTACTCAACTTCAAAGTTTTTCTTGCACTGGTATTCATAATGGGTTGTCACAGTATGCTTAGACCAGGGTCCTATTAAACCTCTAGTCTAATCAGTCCTATTTAAAAAATGTCTATAGTATGTTTGTGAATACGGGTGTAAATGTTTTTATAAAAGATTCAGCCTCTGATACTATACAACACATATAACATATGATATTTACAATCATTTTAAAGAAAATCGGATTGTTGATTGAGAATATCATTAGAGATAGATAAGATAGTAAAAGTATAAATTAATGTTACCCCTGCTCGCCGTAGTCGTGCCGACGTGCCCAAAGAGGTTAGCGCTGGGGTCCCAAAAAGTTCTCTCGAAGCAGAGAACAACTTTGTTCAAATTTCCATAGCCCAAGCGTTTGATGGCAGCTATCTGTATCGAACAAACATCATACATTATAAGAAAATGGTAGAACATTCCGTGGTTCCATTCCAGACACATATGCAGTTGTGTATATGCATATGGGAACAAATATGCAGTGTTCTTATGTTCCTATGTTCTGGTTTTCAGGATGTGGTAAGGAGGACGCACTTAACTGCGTCATTCCAACTAAATATTCAGCGCGACGCATTCGTGGTCGAACTAAGGAAGAATTTCGACCCTCTCTTGGGTTAATTAAAGAAGTCCGTGGGCGACAGTGACCACTTACCATCAGGTGGACTGCAAGCTTGTTTGCTACCACTATGCCGGGAACAAAGGAATCTGTCGATAGTCCAGTGTCTACAATTACTCAGTACTAAATAAAGATGAATTTTATTAACGACAAAAGTAATCTAGTCACTGTTATTTTATTTTTATAAAGAATAAATTACATTCAACATTTCCAGCTTAATAAACTTTTATAAATAGTTTACTGTCATGGAATTAGCCGTTGTAAATTTATAACAATTTATAGTGTAATTAGTTTCAAATGTCGAGACTTTCGAGGAATAAGTTCTGCGAAGGAATATATATAGTAGAAGATAAATTATTTTCGCGATAAAACTTGAAACATTTAATTGGCGAAACTTTGCTCCACGAGGCATGATTCGATCCTAACGCAATCCTCTTAAGAATCCTTAAATAAATTAAGTTTCGTACAAACCTTCCAATCGGGTAGCGGTGGATCAAACTTGACGAAGTTCTGTTGATTCTGCCCGTTGTTCGCTACGGCCACCTTGAGGACGCCCAGTGGGAGAGTACATAATACCACATCACCTAAAACATATTCAGGAGTTACGACTTGTAATAGAATAATGTAACTTTATTCATAAAACTAACTGTGCCCGCGGCTCCGTCCGCGTGGAAATCGGTCTGTTAGTTAGTTTGCACCACCTTTCTATGTAGGCGCCATAAGATTCAGGTGCAAATTTAACTCAATCGAGTGTATTGGCAACTCAGAGTGGGTTGCCACTATACTCCTTTAGAGGATAAACTTTATAGCCTTAAACCTGGCCGAGGATTTTCTCGATAAATTAGTAAAGTTATTATTAAAATGTTACATCCAAGATATTCAACCCTCTTTAGTTGTATTTGATTTGTGATACTTTAAGTAGTATTTAAACACATGTTTTTCCTGTTACGACCACACTCACTCTGAGTGGAGGAAAGGAAGGAAGGAAGGTGTGAGTAACTCAATAAAACCTCAATTTCTGCTTATTTTTCTTATTTAAATATACGTATAAATTGCTACTTAAACATTCGTTAACATATCATACAGTTTCACAAACGATAGCAATAAGTAAAGCTATTAATTCACGACAGCCACTCCCAGCTAAAGTTACATAGTTGTAAAATGAAATAAAACAGAGGCAATCAGCATGAAAGCCGAAGCCTAACCTTAACTGAAGCCTCGTTTCGCCCTCAATGGGCTAAATAAAGAGCTTTTTACGTTAATTGCTAACGCGTGCACCGTACGAGTAGGTACTATATTTGAAGGTGAATAAAAACCATTTCCAACATAATAACTTTTATTCGTAAGTGAATAAGAAAATGTTTAGTTAAGTGAATGGAAAAAATAATTTTACGCCTGTAATACTAAGTTCTTGAAAATAATTTTCTTTTTTGTTATGTATAAAAATTTAATAACACTAATATGCTTAAATTAAATGTATAATTGTACATTCGTCGTTCATCAAGAAAACTAAAAAAATACGATAAATGCCCGAGGTCGTACCTACTCTGTATCGTCTTGTTATCTAGATTATTAACGTGCTAATGAGAGTAATTGGGTAGTCTGTGTTAATGAATCTATTATGCAAATAATGTTTGCGATAATGACAGCTTACACTCTCGCCAACAGGTCAATCATTCATATTTATGAAAGAGCCGTCACGGAACAACTTAAATATCGCATTCCACTATTAAGAGGTGATGCAATAACATTAAGATGTCATGTATGTACGTATCGTTCGCTCGCGGGCTCGCAAAAAGCCGGAACACGATGTTTTTTGTGGAACGCGAGCTTTTACTCAACGTTCGTATATTTTTTCCGCATGTGAGCTATAAACGACTAGACACTAGCACCGCCTCTTTAACATTTAACTGCCTCTTCCACAATAGACCCCGCCCGTATGCAAATGCGCGATCGCCTCGAGCGAGAACTGCGGGGCGAGGCGAGCGGGGCCGCCGGGTCAACGGAGGCCCGACCGTATTTTTGCGCCTCGTCAAAGTAAAATTAACGCGTTAGAATTGCAAATCACTCCGCGACAAAGAAATGACAAGGAGCCGCCGACGGCGTTGTGGATTTTTCTCATAACGCCCATTAATGTGTCGACGGACGCTTTGTTTTCCTTTTTTCGAGCGAAGCTTCCTCGATATTACAGCCACATGAATTTAATTTTTCTATTTGGAACGGGGGGGAGAGATAAGCCTTAACGTATTGCACGGGTTTGTGCCCGTTGCAAAAAATGAACACTATTCCGCTTTTTATTGAAGTTTTGAGATAAAATCCACGCGTTTAAATAACGGACATATTCG
Source organism: Udranomia orcinus (assembly GCA_018247775.1). NCBI lineage: Eukaryota > Metazoa > Arthropoda > Insecta > Lepidoptera > Hesperiidae > Udranomia > Udranomia orcinus. The sequence goes on from DWGW01001305.1 coordinate 8,643, forward strand.
AACTGTCCAAAGTTGTAAAAGTGTTCTAAAATGTTCTATTTCATTGAACTGTTAATAGTGAAGTGATAATTTAATAGCAATAAATATTTCTACATTGACCTCGCAAACCAGATATGTTGATGAACCAGCAGCCTAAGCTTTAGGATTACCCTTCAATTAGGTCATTGGTAAATGACGGGCTGGATAGGAAACAAAATAAATAACGCCAAAGAGAAATATCCATTAAAGGATTATCCCTGTAAAGTGGACGAACCCTGTGGACATCTATAACGATCACAAAACACTCTTTTTGATGGAGGCGAACGATAATAAGTTATAGTGTAAACATTCTAAAATTTCGTAAAAAAAGCAACAAATCTTGAATTTTAGATACTTGTAACTTTGTACTGCATACATGTAATGACCAAATGTGAAAATGCAAAGAAATCAACTCGAAAACTTCACAATTTCATAACTGAATCGAAGGAGGGAGCGTTACCGCCATTACATATACAGAAAAAATAAATAGGAATCATATCGAAAATCATTGTACGTTAATTACAATATGACTTACTTATAAGTCAAGTAACTCTTCAACTCACCTTTAAACGTCAGCGTCTGATTAGGTGCTCGTGGGTTGAGAGCCTTCACGACGACCCCCGGTCCGGAGTACGTTATTTCCGTAACCGGAGTCCCAAGCCTGATGTCCACGTTCTCCGATAGCGCAACTGGCACACAGGAGTAACCGTTGCGTACTGGAACAAAGAGAAATATTAAGTATGTTAAATAATATATACACATAAATAATGAATGTTGTATTCATTTCTAAGTACAATAATTTTTGTACAACAACAACAACGCTATAATATATTATGAAAACGGTAAAATGATGATTGACACAACTCAATGGTTCAAGATATTAGTTATTACAATAACTATGGATATTTCATGTAGTATTATCAAAGAGATAAACAATTAAGTATTAAGACATCCATGAATATATTATTCAATATCACCAATTCCGATTATCAAATGAGTTAGCTGACGCGGACGCAATAAATACCTGTTTCTCTACTAGAAAGGTCATTTACATTCTTCATGAAAAATTTAAGTTGTCCTTTTTTTAATAATAGCATGGCATGTTACATAAAGGAGTGAAAATAAATTGTCAATTAACAAAAAACACTATCGCTTATATTTGTACAAACAAGTCAATGGACGATGTTTTCGGAACAACATCATCAGCAATTTGCTCTAGAAAATTGGACAACAAAGTCTAACTAACAGCATTCGAGCGTTTGAGTCATCTAATTTGACCTAGTTCAACCATGATGGATTTAAATTCAATTATCGAGAACAAGTGATGTATTGAGGCCATTTTACCGATATCGTACATGAACGTTCGACCAACGAATTAATTGATGCAGCAACACGAAATAGTACGCGCCGCCAATGTCATTTATTTAGCAAGGCGTGTTTAGCGGCTCAATTAAAGTTCGGATTTCATTTTTACCCGTACAAAAGGCACAGGATCTCAATCTATATTAGTTAAAAGATATAAAGTTTTCAACAGTAATAATATTGTTTAATTTATATGTAGGTATGTATATTTTTTAATTCCAAATAATAACAAAACTTAAGTTAGTTTCAGTGTCATATTTATTCTTAAAGTGACTATTGTAATAGCCCGTATTACACCTACACAACGTGTACTTATATAAAAAAAAATAAAAATCACAAAAACAAAGGAAAATAGAACTTGTGTTTTTTAGGAAGTTATTGAAAAAAATCACTACGGTACAGGTAACGTCGACCAAAAATAGTTTGAATACAGATATTCCAAAAGTGTCAGCTTTTTAACAATTTCCGGCGCCCGACCAACGATTCCGCAGCTGCGCTAAATTCCGAAATTCACGCTTTGAAAACCGCAGGCGACCTAGTTCAAAATATTTCTGTATAAAAGAATTCTTTTGACATTACGCTCTCCTAAGTTAGATGTTTCCTAAAACGAATTTACTGTAACGTTTAAGAAAATCTTTTTTAAATTCGACATTTAGTATCATCGTTTTTTAGTACGAGCAAGCTAAAAAAAACCGAAAACATGTTAAGAGTTACGTACTGCCATTATAAAATTGAAGTAATGAAATTCGTATAAATGAGGTGCTCTAGTAATAAATTTCGCAAAAAATATATCTTTTAAATTTATTCTAATGACCAATTGGTACTCTGTTAACGTTTTTTGTATACGCACAGAGAACGGCATAACTGTAATTGGCTTTTTAAATAAACAAAGCCCCAGTACATTATTATTATCTTTTGTAACATAATTATTCAAATTATATGGTGCGTATGCTAAATTCATGTTTGTTCAACGAAAAGTACATAATTTGAATTATGTACATTTTAGAAAAGTTTCTAAATTTCTAAATAAAGTAGAGCATCTTCTTCCGCTTCGGTTGTCTACTTATTAATTCATATTAATCGTATTATTAACATCATAACTGTTTTAAAATGATTTTAAACATAAAAACTTCTAGCAACGAGCGAACGAACGAGCTAGAAGCTTAAATGAAAAATTCAATTTCTTAAGGTTTACATTTTATAATATTATAAACATCAAACCACTTCACTAATGAAACAATTACATCCAAAATGTCCGATACAACGTACTGTTAGTTGCTTCGTAAAATGCAGTTACGGAACAATATAAGGAAACATAAAACCATACGTACGAGTACTTGCATTAGCTAGGAATTGCTTTTACTACGAACAGACTCCTATTAATGTGAAATATACAATAGACGTGTCTGAAAATAATAGTTTCATAAGAAAATATGAATGATAGTAACATTCATTCAGTGGAAAATTGAATCAATTAATTGATTAATAGTAACTTGGTATCACATATGGTATACCAATATTCAATGCTTATTTTATTAGGATTAAGATTAAAATCTTAAATTAATTATTAAATATAAAAAGGGCTAATTATAATT
>DWGW01001306.1:0-11613 GCA_018247775.1 Udranomia orcinus
GTAAAATTGGTCATGAAAATTGTCAGTGGCTCGTCTAATGTATCTATCTTCACCAAATTCCAAATTAACTTAATGTCCCTTCGATTCAATAATACTAATATAAAATTATTATTCTATATTGCGTGTTGTTCAACCCAGCTGCTCCATTATATCTTAAAAAGCGATTTAAATATGTATTTGAATCTCATAGTCACACTCTTCGATCGTCTATATTATACCTTCGTCTTCCTGCCCACTCCTCCTCTTTCTATACCAAATCTTTCTCAGTCGCTTCGGTACGACTATGGAATTCACTCCCAATTGGTATTCGAAGCGCTCAATCTATTTTTATTTATTTATTCGCATGTACACAACAAATAACAATGAAAATAACACAAAATTTAAACAAAACTCATAAATATATGCTGCAACATTAACGAATGGGAGCAGACTCAGCTAATGCCAAGCAGGTTAAAACATGCTGTGCAATCTCTTGAATCCTTTAAAACCAAGGTAAAAGAGCATTTTCTTGAGCTAAGTAAACACAAAATTCTCCTTGAGTATAATTATAACATCATTATTATCATTCGGATTCGTTCAAATAATAAATTATTGTACACCCCTTCCCTCTTTCTTTCTGTTTTTATGTTTCTACTCTCTACCCAAAGTTTGCCTGGAAGAGATCGCTGCATTAGCGATAAGGCCACCATGGATTTGGAGACAATAACTTTATATGTAATAATTAACTTGGTGTACAAATAAAGTATTTGTATTTGTATACATGGTGCTGAGACATCATGTGTAGGACAAAATGATATTACATTAGATATAATATAAATATTAGCTCTATTTGATATACATATATAATAGACAATAAAGCAGCCATCATTCCCGAGTACGTTCGCTTAAGAATAGCTAGATGTGAAGCGCGTGGTTAAGCCAAGTGTTAGGCGCTGCGTGTGCCGAGTCCGCGCATCTAATGATGGCAAATCGCGCGTCGAGCTGCACTCGAGTAAAAACCGCGCACGCGTCGTCGCCACGTGCAGGCGCGAGACCGCAGCTGAGGAATTTCTCATTATCCCATCGACACCTTGCCGCACTACTAGATCAACGGAAACGTGTCTTCAAGTAATGCACTCGGAGGACAAGAATGCAGACTGAGAGACCTAAGCCATAAAAAGGCTCCTGCGCACTTCGCTTTAATAAGATGTCGGGCGGCTCGCTCGGTCGCAGTCGCTGTTACTGTCACGTCACGATTTTCGGCTCTGCTGTTATTGTGATCACATTAAACGTTGACAACTATTCAACATTGTTGTTTGCGTCTTAATTTCATACGTTCGGCATCTAACTTCGTTTGAATGAAGGCCAAAAGATTATACGAGTATATATATTAATCGGTAAAAATAGAATAAGAAGTAATAAATAATAAATAAGGATACGTCTACGATCGACTATTTAATAGTATTTTTAATATCTTCGTCATCAATTTAAATACGAATAATGTATATTGTAATAGTATATTTGTTCTTTTTTTTATTTGAAATTTGACGGAAATTATCACAGTCAAATGAATTAAATATCCAAAAGGGTATACTGTTTCCGTCCATTGTCGACCTTAATACTTGATTGTCGAAAAAAAAATAACTAGCAGTTATTTCAAGATTAGACAAGGCAGGTTTATTTAAAGCGTGGATTCGAGGAACGATCGCGATCGCAGCTCCGCGGAGTCGGCTCCAACGCACTTCAATCGCGACGAGCGGCGATATATTCCGCTTTAGCCATTGTTCGAGAATTATTGTTTGCAGAGTATTTGCGATCTTAGAGCTTCTCCTCAAAGTGGATAATGCAGTGCCAAGTGAAAAGGTGGATAGCAATTGCAGCGAGAGGCGCGCCGTGTCGTGCGCTCGCGATACCATCGTGCCCGGTTATGGTTATGTGTGACAGAGATTATTAACCATTTCGTATAAGAAATTAGCAACGACATAATATAATGTAATAAAATATAGTACAAACATAACCTTAAATCCATCCAAAGACTATGCTTAGAAACTGTTATTACGGACATCTAATTTGAAACGCCAAATGATTTATAGAGCAATAATCGTGTCTTCATTTCGAAGAGACTATTATTGCTCTATGACTATGGTCAGGTCATTGTATAATGTTTCCTCGCAAACTTTTACTAAATTTACAAAAATCAAACGAAATGGGTATTGACAAAAGTAGTGGTAATCGATTATAATGAAAGTTAGTTACGACAGGAACTGTACGTGATGCGCCACAGTATACCTGACACTGCGCGCGTTGATGTCTTTTGCATGCGAACCTATATAGATTATCATTTTACTCTTATTATATTCATAAGTCAACAATTACCGAAGAGTACAAAAATAATTAAAGTTACAGTTTTATAATAACGCGAATTATTATTATGTTGTGATTATGACACTTAAATAAGAAACATGTTACAGTTAGAATCACCAAGAGCTCGAGAAAATATACAGAGGAAACTTTGTTGTTCATCTGTCATTGAAAACAAATAAAATAAGTTATTATTACGTTACTAATTGGGCAACACTTTTAACGTCCACAAAATAAGTGATACTTTAGATAATTCAAGATAGATTTATGTACGTGACTGTTACCAAAAGATATTTTATTACTTAGTTTGTACAGTTTGAAAACAGTAATTACGGGGAATGTATTAAATTATTTAATTGTTTCGAGTTTTTATTCGTATAATGTAGTATAACACTTTGCTACAAATTTTATGGCTGATTGATTCAGTCCGTTTTCGGTAAGACAGAAATCCAAATACTGATTTAAGATATTTTCATACACATTGTCCATGTACACGTGAACTTACGAATACTTGGTGTTCACTCGCGCGTATTTAGTGCTTGTCCATATCACCGGGGCACTGGGTCTTAATGTGAATTTAATTCTAGTGTTTCAATTATAGTATAGTATGTAGTAACGATATTTATTTAAATACTGCAGTTTAATATGTTTAAACAGTCTGTGTGTTGTATGTCATACATCAAGTATAGCCGAGACGTAGTGTTTTTCTTATTCAGATGCTCAAATTCACTCAGTGACTTATGAAGAGAGCTTTGCTTGGTAAATCCGTTGACGAAATAGGTTCACCGAGAGCCAACAAACTGAGTTGACAGTGAGATGGCTCCAAGTATCGATAACTGCTGGGGAAGATAAACCTTCAAATGGCGACCACGGCATATAAAAGATATACATGGTTTTAAAGGACACCACAGAGCATCAGTATTTATGCTTTATAGGCGAGGCCAATGTTGAGTAACGGGCCTAGAAAGGTTAAGATATAGAGATAGATTTATTTACTACAGAATTTGCTGTTTGTTGTTTCACATAATCATTTAGATAGCGCGAAGAGGACCGCAAAAACTGCGCGTGCGCCGCGCGCCAGGTAATTGCGGCCGCACGCGCACCGCCGCACCCACACCCGCACACACGCACATACATGCACACTCATCCCGGTACAAACAACACACGATACAAACAGCGAGAACTCTTCACATACGTTGTTATGCATTGAATATCATGATGTGTATATTTGTATACAAATAAGAAACGTATATTCATCTCCTATTCAAATTGTTATATATATTGTTATCAAATTGTCTGTGACTTAATACATACATCATAAACACTAACAATCGGTCATACCAAAAATGTGTAGTATGCAATCAAACAACTGATACTGTCACTATTTGTTTCAATATTGAAAAATAAGGAATTGTAGGAATGTTTATAAATTAAACTCGACAATTTACTAAATTGTTATTAAGTAACAACCGATGTGTAGTTTTAATAGTTGTATTGGTTGTCTACTAAACTGATATTAGGTAGTTAAGATGCCAGAGCCACACGAAGGCTGCGGCGCGCGGCGGGAGCGCAAGGGCCGAATTTGCCGCGATACCTGTGGCCCCCGCCCGCCGCGCGCCGCTCTATCTATGCCTGCGCCCGCGCCGTTAGCCGCCGCAGCCTAATATGCACTTTTGCATTGCCTACTTATGTATATATGAAACGAGTTCGTTCGCTAAATGCGTGGTGGTTAAAGTGAGAATATCCAGCGTTTTGATCTATAATCTAAGATATTTTAATATTTAAGTACTTATTTCAGTTTTATATGCTCGCTAATTCTTAATTTTTTACATATACATATGTTGTTCAATCATTTAACGAAATATGTTCTTGTTATCGTTTGAAACACTGACATTCCTCGTTTTTAAAGAGTTATTTATATGAACTGGGCACAGTAACGTTTAACGAAACGATTTTTAAATATGAGACGATTGTACGTGACTCATCAACACCATTCAATTTACAAATCAAAAGCTTGTAAAAAATAGCCGAGAACAGAGTGACCACGTCGACAGGGTCCTTAGAGGCGGATGGAGTCAGAGCGCACAAAGACACAAATCGGTGTTTACAGGTGAAAAATGTAGAGCTTTCGACAATCGAGCACGAAATAAAAAGTAATAAAATCATCACAATCCCGTCCTCGACGACCGCGCAGCGCCAAAGCGCGCGGGGCGCGGGACGCAGCGCTAGCTCGCTCACCTTGCAGCTTCTTCTCCGTCTCCCAGAATTTCTGCAGCTCAGTGAAGTACTTGTCCAGAATGAACACCTTGGAGAGGCCGAGCGTGGCCATGGCGGGCGGCGCGCTCGCATCACACTCGCGGCCGCACCGCTGTTAACCGATAGCGGCGACCACTCACGCGCACGTCTCCCCGCGAACTGCCGCGCCCGCGCACCGCCGCCCCGCACCGCCACCGCGCCCCCGCACCCCCGCACCGCTCCACCAGCCTACCAGCCTACCACTGACTACCTACTTATGGATTAAGCAAATCATAATTGGACACCAACCCCACACCTCGTGAATGCAAGGTAGCAGAAGAAACCCAAACAATGAAGTGACTCAAAATGAGCGTAACAAGTGAAATTTCATATTTAATCTTTTAAAATTGATTAAAGTGCATGTGGAGGATTATCGACGTTAGACCGTAGAGACTTATAAACTATTCGAGAAAATTCGGAAAAGCTATTATAAATTTTCTTCATATTTATGACAGATAAGAGTGGCGCTGACGGTTAAGCTTTTTTTTCATGCATTTAAGCGGGTAATATACTCACCAGCGGCAGGTGAGGCGGAGGCTGCGCAGCGGCGCGGAGAGGGGGAACTGGTTTATTTATTTGTAAGCTCTCGCGCCGAAAGCTATGCGCGTACCTACCGCTCGGCCGCGACCCTGTGTACCTTCCGATTTTGGCTGGAACTCTAAACATGGGTCAGCGAGCTTCACCCGCATGTTTCATTTCCATCTAGGTAACAGCTAAGATTGTTACCGTTTGCATTATATGAATACATTGTCTTATGTTTTTCTCTCTAGGCTGGTTCACTAAGTCGATACAAATAAAAACCGTTACCAGCAATCGCCGCAAGCGCAATTGACGCATGGCGCGTCGCTTGCTCGATCAATGCTACCAAATAAGTTCACTATAAATAAATTCAAGTCCATACTTAAATTACCTAGGAAGCTTTAAGTCGACTTAAAATAAAACAAACGGTAGGTAACTGTTAACTTTGGATTTATTAAGGAAAATAGAAAGAGCACTCTGCATGAGTCACGTTACGCCGAAAGCTTGTAATTTGTTGGTGCAACAAAAACACGAAATATTTTATCGGACACCAACTACGATATAATTTAACCTACAAGTTTTCGATTTCTTGAGGTTTCATTTAATATGAGAAGTTGGGGAAAATTATTGGCAACTATTATTTTTTCATATTTACAGAATTATGTTATCACAACAATTGTGTTGTGCTGTGGTTTAGCGCGAATGCTCCAACAGGCATCGCTTTTTGTCACGACATTTAATTTAAAAATATTGAATGACCACTAGCTAAATGTATATGACGTTCTTTAGATGTGTTTGTATGAGTGTATAGTGAGTAAAACATTTGATTCTTGATTGTATTTTTTGATTCTTGAATTGGTAAGCAATATATACCATTTTATTTAAAAAATTAATAATAGTTTCAGTAAATCTAAGTATACGTTTTATATAGCATTTTTTTCGTATTTATACTATTTATGTCAAATGACGACCAACTGTCGAAATTTTTGTCACGATTGTAGATCTTTTCGCGTCAATAATTTTTCTTTAATAAATTAAAAAAGTTTACGATGTAAAACGCACAGTGACCCAATCGCGTTGTTATATGTCAAAGACGGCACATCATCTCCATATCTCTTTTAACTTAAAATACATATTTGCGGAAATTTCATACATTTTTACGTAATCGTTCGAGTAATATTTATAAATTTCTTCTGAAGCTAACGCATGAATGACTACGGTGCCGCCATCTATCTTGAATGCCAGTAGGCACCGTAGCAAAGCTTTTTTCCTGTAGCGTGTACGTGAACTTACAAAGCTTGTAACATAAAACTTCTTCAAATCGCCACTAGGCCGCGCTGTGTATTAGTTTCGCTCCGATATACAACGAATATTATCTTTATAATAATAATCGATCTTACAACACAAGAGTTAGTTTAAAGAGTAATGTTACATAATGTAGTTCCTACTGGAGAACGTAGTGCATAGAACATAGTACTTGCAGTAGCAAGTATGAGATTAGAATAATGTACTTTAAGACTATGTAATTAAAAATTTTGCAAATAGCGTACCGAATTTGTATTCTGAAACAATCAAATATATTTCACAATTATTTTATTTTTATTATTATTGTTCTAAATATTAGTATAATAAATATTAGTGGTTGTCGTCGTAAAGAAGTTTGAGTGCGGGGAAAATGCAATGACTCTTTATAACTGCGGCTCCCTAGGTATCTGAAGTAGTAAGAGGTATTTATTGGTGAAGACTACTAAAACCTACATCATAATTATTTTATGCAACCTGCAACCAACGGGGCTTAATAACGCTTTCGCCCCGTCCGTTATTTATTTGATAACTAAGCAAATACGAATTATTAACAAGCAATTACGATGACTTTATATATATAATACCATACAAATATACCCAAACTAAATTATGTATATGTGTTCAATAGCTGAAAGTTTGCTGTAAACGTATATAAACGTAGGTCCATATCCCTAGATCGCACTGCAAGATGTGCTGTACCTTCAGTACTACTGACGTGATCCAACTGTCGAGATATTACACCGCGTTCGTGGATCAGTTACAGCGTGCTCTCGCCTGCATCGATCAGGCGCGCTGCACATTGCACGCGGAGGCCGCGCGCACCGCCCGCGCCGGCGCTCCTGCTCTCCATAAATGTTTATGAGGAGGCCGTCAAGCAATACGTATGCTTTTATTATCACCGTTATGTTATTTGTCAAGATTATTAAGAAGTAAATATTTCAATCTATTCTATTTCACGAGTTATTAACTTATGGTCCATAATATAAGCCTAGTAATGTAAAAACCTAGGTTTTAAAAAGTCCGTCCATATTTCTTTTTATCGTGGACATGTGGCCAATTTTTTCCGTTTGTTTCATTTACAAAACAAGGTCTTAAAAATTATCATTTTAAGTAAAATAAGCCTTAAGAAATACTAAAGTACAAAGACTACCGATAACTGAAAGAAAAACTTGTGTCAACGAGATCTCACCGAGCCATGTATAGCCGTACGACTTGTCCATTGTTTTTATCACCTTGTACTGAAAATTCGCACACATTTATTTTATTACAATGTGAATTTTAAGGGATAAAGTAGGCTTAGAATTCAAAATGGTATATTCGATAACGATTTAGATTGCTCTCTCTTAAATTAAAAAAAATGTTCGCGTTACTTTGTAAAGAATGTAAGTAAATGTTATAGCAACTAACAACAACAATTATCAACCTAAATAAATAAGTGTAGCGTGTAGTGTAAATATTCATATTATTATCTTGCACACTGTCTATAACATCTATTATAGACTGTATCCCAGATTTCCCGGGCTTATTTTGTGGAAATGGTGAAATGTGCGGCGTACATTCCCGGTAATCCTACCCTAACTGTATGAAACACTAGTTGACCTGCCGCACTTCGTACCACCTCAGAATCACTACTGTCCCCGTCCATTTTTTTTATTTTCTTTTAAACTGTGCGTCCAAGTAGCATAATATAAAAATAAAGTTTATGATCATAAAACTATATTGATGATGAAGTAATTTTCGCCCGTAAGGATTATCTTTTACTTTGAAGAAATTATTTCACTCAAAATGCCTTAATGTGGCTTATTTATTAGAGATAGATATATAGTACCGTCGACTTTTTTTATCTGAATTCGGAACAGTAGTTCCTGAGATTAGCGCGTTCAACCAACCAAACAGACAAAGCTTTATTAGTATAAGATAATATTCTTTCAAAATTTGGTGTTTACGTAGTAATACAAACCTCCTATAGCGGACATCGCGGGGCAGCTCTACACTTCCGTACAGCACTAGTCGAATGTTGAATACTTCATGAATTGCACTGAGTCCAACCGTACGAAAATCATGAATATCGCTGGTTTTTCACTCGGGGATATGTTAACATATTCTCGTATCTAAATTCCTTCACAAATCAGCAAACAATCCGAACACTAGTTAACATTTGGACACGATGTCACTCGCCACCATAACCACACCGATCCTTTTTTGGCGCACCGTCTTCTGAACTTATAAAAAATTAATAAGTGAATGCGCATCGCAAGTTCCGATATCCGAGCGAGGAGAGCGCCGCGGCCGCGCGCCTCCGCTTAACGCATGTCCGCGATAATGCGCCCCCGGCACGCCACCGACATCTTCCAAATTGCTCCAAACAATTATAACATAAAATAAGTAAGCCACATATTCAGCCACTCGGATTGCCGACGCGAAAAAAGACGAAATTATCGCTTTGATACGATTCGTATCGACATGCTAAATATGAATTTTAAACTAGTATATCGAAATGGTATGCTTTGTGAGACTAAAGCATTGTTACGTTTTCCACTCGCGTCTATTTTTAATAAACACTTTTTTTTAAATAATCTTCTAAATAAAATGTTGCATATTTCTAGATTACCAATTACAGAAATATTTTTATAAAAGTAAAAAATGTAAATTCCTTTTTGGGTGTAATTTAAATTGTAAGATATGTATGTGTATTGTTACATAAATATCTGTGGATTTTGTCGCTGGAGCACGCACGCCCGCGCACCGCTGGGTTATCATGTCACGCAGAATTTTAATGCGCTCAAATGATTTCGGTAAGCCAAATGTCCCCAGTTAGCGGCTGACTCGCAATTCGACAAAAAGGACTCGGAAAGGACGTGTAGAGATAAATTAAAACTCTTAATAAGTATTTCAGAGCAAAATATTATCTGAAATTTGACAAAAAGTAATTAATGTATATAATGCATTGCAGAAACCTGTTTAAAATAAATTCAACCTTTTTACAAGTTTTATTTAACTTTCTCTGTTGACGTTGGTCGTGTGTATTTTACGAGATATGTCTTACATTTAAGTTAAATCTTGTGAGCACAATTGCCACAAGAACGATGTTTGATGGCAATGAAATTATACACACGTGTCGTGTGTCGAACGTCGGTGTGCCTATACACATTTTTTCGGTAGCCAAAAACGTGATTTATAGTAGAAAACGTGATGTCTATAATGAGTTGACATCTCAGTGTTTAATATTTTGAAAATGTAGTAAAGCTCCGGTTTCAATCGCCCAGGTGGAAGGGATTTTTGCCTAACCATAAAGGTCAATATTGCTTGGAACTTTGAAATAAAATATTAGTTATTATTATTAGCTCGTATATGAACAACCATTTTTAGTGTTCTCATATATACATAAAAGCGTGTCCAGCTATCTAAGAGATAGTACAACGCATAAACAGCATGTAGTCACAAGCGAAACTTGGCAGGGTATAAAGAAAATCTCATAAATCTAACACTCTCCGCGTCGGCGAATGCCGTACAAGTGGTATCTGCTTGCGACCGGTCCGTGAAAAACATATAAATCGATCGCTTACTGCTGCTCGTCGCACGTACTGCTCTTATTTATACTTATAACCTGACGTTCCCACAGGAGTTTAGTTAACAGTTAGTTTGACAACACTTCCTTGTCGCCATCATGAAAATTCATTAAATGATATTAAGTAACCAAAGTTCTTAAAGTTAGCGACGTAAGTACTACTAAGGCGTAAGTTAATCTGTGCGTTGCTAATTTACGGCTTTGAATATCCTATCGGCACTTCGCCGGCGAGCTCGCGCGTGCTCCTCGAAGCTGATAAATAATCTAATTCTAGCTCTCGTAAGAGAGAGAAACTCCTTTTTGAAATTCAATTCATTTGAACATAAAGCAAATAATAGTTTTACGAGAGTACCAATAAAGGGAAGGAAAATTTAGTTACAAAACTAACATGGGGGTGACGTGGACACCCCCACGTGGATTGATGTCCACCTGATGATAATCTGCTGTGCAATATCTGAGGGAGACAAGAGAGTGAAGTTATACTAATAATTTACATAATTCCGTTCCTTCACGCAGTACAGTTAGTTAGTAGATCGGGCTGTCACGTGCGTTAATATGCGCGAGTTGACAGATGAACGCACTTGGAAAACTGAACAATTAGGTAATTGATAGTTCCACAGAGAACGGTACATCTCTTCGGCAATGGCGTCAGAGCAGTCTTTTACAATCTTTCATATTATTAAATAGCATACCTAGTTCAATCACATTTTTGAAATTAAACTTTAGATGCACCATGAGTAAGTGTTATGATTATTATTCAAGATTTTTAATGTAATTCGTATTAGGTACTTACTCCAATATAAGACTAGTGCCTTGAACTAGCAGACAACATATTTATCTTACAACCCCTATAAGATGGCTATAAATAAAAGTGCATAATTTTTTTGTGTCTGCTCTATCCTACCGCAAAAAGTACCGATATCCCGCAGCTTTTTAATTCTGGTGTGTGTACACAGTGTAAAGAGTGTATTAAACACTCTTTATTTTATAACATTGAGGTAGCAAACGATACTGCAATCCAACTAGTGGTAAATGGTCACTGCCGCCCACTGTACATGCGTTAATTTAGAACTCCTGAGTTTATGCGGGTGTGTAACAACTATTTTACTTCTCTTACTGGATTATAGTAGTCAAATTTTCACCAATATTAATTCGCTATAGATTAACGCGTAACACATTATTTTTTATTGTAAATGGCATTATCAGGGGACAAAATTTAATTCACTTGCGACATCCGAAGAGAAAGTAGTGATACTAGTAGCGATCAGCGTCCGCTCGAGCTTTAATCATTTAGTGGTATTTGAGTTCTACACTTGTGCGTCTTGCGTCTTGCATCGTGCGTCTTGCGCAGGCGGTAATGAACAAGTGATTATGTCTCGCAAGCAACGCCGTATCTATTATAGGACAGTTATTATGCTCATTGAGTTGTCTGTTAATGAGGGCACGTACGCACCGGTGTGCACACTGAACTTTCATGTTATGTATTAAATCAATACGTGGACCCACAAATCACTTGCGCTGATGTTCATATCGCCCCAATGCATCCGTTTTTACTTATTCTGTGGTTTTAAAAGAGGTTTTCGAAC
>DWGW01001307.1:0-11612 GCA_018247775.1 Udranomia orcinus
AATAAATAGAAAACTTTAGATATTTCTTATTATTCATTAGGTAGGTATTAAAAATGGTGGATACACATTCGACGACATAAGAAACTCATATAAACTGCGAAATGCGAATATGATTATTACACTTGAATAATAAAACGATAATTAATTTTAAAATGTCTTCGACTTTTGTAAAGTTTGTGTGCCAAAAAAACCCAATTTCACGTGTCGACATTTCTTTTCACCATAAATGTTGAAACGGTTGCTACACAAACAGACACGGAATAAGCAAACAATCATTACAAAGAACGTTCCAGAATGTCCATTTAAAAACAATCAAATTAGGTATCGTGTCAGAAAAAAAAAATTTGTTCTACTAGCGGAATGGCCTGACCATCACACAAGAATCACATTCAAATTAGGTATCGTATCAGAAGCTACGCGACTGCAGTCTGCAAAGGTCGTTTACCTTTGATATCCTTTCCGTAACCGGTATCCTTGATGTCGGACTGCGGTTTGGGGGGCGCTTTGGTAGACGAGCCACTGGCGGCCGCCGCTTTCTCCACTAAACGTATCTTCTCCTTCTCCCTCACTAACACTTTCGGGAACGAGAAGAAGGGGATCGCGACCAAGATGAGCAGGAGGCCGCACAGCAAGAAACCACCCCACCACATCCCCACCCATCGGTGGTCACCTGGATCTGGAACAGTTATTTTTATATTTCTCTATTGTGTAGCTGATGAATAGTTGTAGTAATGTTTGGAGATAAAAAGCTTGTAATTTCTTAAAATTCAGATTTGTACTAATAAATTATTAAGAGAGTAGATGACAGATGCATATATAAAGTAAATAATGTTAAGAAACAACTAGTAAGTACGTGATAATCATTTATTTAAAGCTTACTAACAAAATCACAATATTTCATAGTAGGCGCTTCAAGGTACTCAAAGCCATATTGAGTTCGGAAATCTGTGGAAGCGGATGTGGACTCACCTATGGATATGATAGCACCGGAGAACGAGTCCATGTGGAAAGACAGCAAGTAAGCGCCGAGCAGGAATCCGAGAACTGGTCCGAAAGCTGCCATGCTGTACATACAGCCTGCAGAAAATGAGAGAAAGCCGTGGTGAAATTCATAGTATATCCAAATAAATTATGTGTCTGGTGACACTATTTGATATATTTTATGTTTATTATAGGACTATGTTATATGTAGGACTGTAAAATTTTAGGTTATTTTTAATAAAATCTATTTCCCCAATAAGCACAAAATAATTTGTTTATGTATATGTCGACGAACGACAATCGAGTAGTCTTCCGTCCCTTTCTATATCTCTCTTTCTACTACTACTTCCCTACATATACATAAACAAATTATTTTGTGCATATACTATTGTTGAAAATTATAAATATTTTTAATAATAATAAGAGGTAAACTCGTTGGTTCCTATTTGCATAAGTAGATCCATACAGAAGCTGATCAAAATTCTTAAGCCTTATCGCTCTCAATCAAGCTGTATTCATATTAGATTTTAAGACTAAGTAAAGAATTTCGTGTTTGCAACAATTTATTTATAAGAAACGGATTAAACATATAAATGATGATGAATATAAATACATACATTATTTGGTAATAAAATTTAACTTATTCATAACCAGGCCAACATCAAAATGAAACATATTAAAAGACTTTCACATTCTAAATATTAGGTAGGATTAGGATCTGAATTTTATAAAAGAATATAAATAAATGTATACAGCTTTGAGCTACTTAAGCAAGTTGAGCACGTAAAAGGACCGTCGGATCGCTAGGTGGCTCCACAGTATGTAAATTTGTAGTTTCACATCCAAAACCGTGGCAGTAGAAAGCTTGGCGATTGCTTCCGTGTGGGCGAGAAGCGATAAGCTAGTGAAGAGAGACTGAGTTGTATTTGTATTGATAATTATATTAATACCCTCACGTACAATTTTACGATTATCGAGTGATTATAAATGAATATCACATCCATTACTTTTGAAAGATGTAACCTATTTTATAGCTACCTACAAAAAATCTAGAGAAGTTCGAGCAATCGTGTCACATGGCCGTTTTAAAGTTCTACTTTAAAAAAAATCTTAAGTTTAAATGAATCAGCTTAAAGGGATTTTAAGCTGTAAGGATTGTCCATTTGGTTTCTTGTAAAGTGCGATACAAAATATGAAAACTCTGCCCACAAGCGCGCTAGTGACTCCTGCTGTGTGAAAACATCATATGAAAACAAAACAAGTTCGCGCTTCAGAGCTAAAAGGAACCAAACATGGTCTTAAAGCATTCGATTTGCAATTCCCGTTATTAAGACAAGTTAAGAAAGTGATTCGTAAACATCGACCTATCAACCTTTCTATTTCATTAGTATGCGCAATACGGTTTTTTATATTTCTATGGTTTATTGCATACAGTTAATACGTTAATAGTAAGGCAATTTTGTACAAGCTCGTATTGCTTGTGTAGGGCTCCGACTTTTAAAAGTAGAACGATACGTAATATGACATTTCACGAACTTGAGCTTGGAATACTTTCTATGAAAATTATACGTACAGTAATGATTGATTGTAACCAAGGGTTTTGCAATTGTATAATTTTTGACGCTAAAATGATGTTTATAAAACCTTTATCACTCAAATAGTTAACTATAGAGGTCATGTAAATGTATCATCGAGCCTTGAATTTCACAAGACTAAATGATAGATCTGTAACTTGCATGTTTCAATGTTTGAGACATTACTCAACCAAGAAGAAATTTAACAATCGTAACATAAATTGGTCTTCATCTGTGTCAAAAGTTTCATCAAAAATAGCTGAGCAATTCTCACGAGATCATCATCTTACCGAC
This sequence comes from Udranomia orcinus, assembly GCA_018247775.1. NCBI lineage: Eukaryota > Metazoa > Arthropoda > Insecta > Lepidoptera > Hesperiidae > Udranomia > Udranomia orcinus. The sequence continues at coordinate 2,850 of DWGW01001307.1, forward strand.
TATGATATAACTGTGGCTGATACAAGTTATTGGCAACCCTAGTATGCAGTTACGCCAGTAACAGTATTTCGTCTAGCAGCGTTGCGGGCGAATCTGGGTCATTCTAGCTCTGTGGCAAAACTGCGGATTTCGTGGCTAATATTTATTACTTATTGCTATCAAAAGCGTTGTATTTTGGTATTGGAACAATTTATAAACCTTATGAAAACGTTGTGTTTTTGTAACTTTCATGTAGCTAACGAGCATGCAGTCCGTTCATGATGAGTGATCACTGCTGCTCGTGGACATCGATAATCATACTCCGACTGGATCGAAGTTCTATCGGGTTATTCCATTAGGTTGAATACAGATGGGTTTTTACCCCCGAGTACTATTTTGAACCCCTTGGTCGTAGTCTCTCTTATAACAACCTTCAAACAAAAACACAGCAGCAATAACACTGCTGTTACTAAGGCTGTATAAGGTTACTTAACAGCAAGAATCAAATTATAAAGTATAATACACGTACAATCAATGATTGCTCTATACATTTTAATAAGTCAGCTGTATGTCATACTAGCTGTTTGTCGCGACTTTGCCCGCGTTATATATTAAGTAGAATAACAGTTTTTTTCCGACTAACTCGACACTTATCTAAATACATACGAGTATATAAATAATAACCTATTTTCTATTCTGGTGTATACGCTATATTACTGTAAATTTTCATCTAAATCGGTTTTGTAGTTCTTGCGAGAAAGAGTAACAAACATTCTCACAAACTTTCGCGTTTATAATATTAGTAGGAAAGGGGCCACAGCTCCTTTTTGATCGACGTGTTTGTATTCGATTAGATACGTTTGCGCTCGGTAACTCTTTCGGTAAGCTTATCAAATAAGGCCCTTCTGCGAACGAGTCATTTTATCCTAGGTCCTAAATAAATAGCCAAATAAATGGGTTATAAGAACAGAATAAGATATCTATACGTAGAGCTTTATAATCTGGGGTTCCCGGGGCTCATGGCATCCCATAAGATAACTACATATTTTATTTCGTAATTCGGCTATACGATTCGCTCGATTCAGAAGGAGAAAATATGATAGAAGTAGAGAAAGATAGAAGTCTTCGCAAAACTAGAAAAATCTGCAATAGGTTATTAGGGTTATTATAATTTATATTTATAATTTATTGTAAATACAAGAAAGGCAAATCTAGTATAAATAAGCACCTTTGTGAAAGCATCAAATATATCAAAGTCCCACGGCAAAGGGATTTATATGTAAATATAATACTATACCTACTAGTCAAATGTAAATTTTCGTATAAGCTGGTACGGAACCCACGGCACGCGACCAACGACTCGTGCTTGACAGTTTTTTTTTATTATGATTAATGCAGAAAGTATTTAGCGGCAGTTTACGTGCATTGGGTCAAGGTGAATCGAGTTGCTGACGGGGCCGGCCAGCTTCGATGTTCGCCCGTGGTGCGGTTTGCACTGCGCCATCCGATATTCTAAGCTTCCCGCTTTGTCATTGAATTCGAAACTACGCAAACTGGTTGGCATAGAACGTTCAGAATGTGGAATATTCATTATGTTTTCTAAAAATTTATAAAAGCGCTGCATTCAGCGCTTTATGTCCATTGCGTTTGTGGTAGTGGAACGAAACGATTTAAATTTACATTTCGAACAGTTCGAAAAGGCGGTCATCGAGTCATGGAGACAGTTACGAATTCGACTTCCGGCTCAGAAATTCCTTCTTGTCTTATTTACGACCTATGGGTTTTGCGTACTATTGTGTGCACGTTGATATTAAATTAATATAAGGAAGATGGAAATAATTATACCCATCGTATAGATGTGTACGTTAGTTTTTTTTATACTATATTCCGAATTGGAATTACATTTTTAACAATAGAATATATTTTTTGGCCTGATTTTTAAGATAACAATTCTCCGGAATTCTCCATAATTGGCGTATTGGCGTAGTTTCTCAATTAATCTCAAATCTCTTGAAGTATAATAATTGAAATAAATTCAGCCTAGCGTTCCTTGATGACTCACAGTTCCATAATAATTCTTCCCCTACCTTGGCTGCCGAAATTTAATCGTGTTCCAACGTCAACATCAAGGTCAAGTCAACTATTTATCACCGGGGTCGAAAGCGCCACCCCTATAATAGTAGTACGAATTTCACTTTCGGAAATCCATTTGAATTCAAATACTTGTGATGGAAAGGAAAGAAAAACACTTGTCATACTCATTTTATTCCAGTTACATAGATCTTATTTAACAAAAACCGATATTGCAGATCGCGCGATGAATCGCCTTAAATACTATCCATGAATTATTCCATGAATACAGGGACATTTTTCCTGGAACTTCCGTCATTCTATAAATAAAAACGATTGTTGGGCCTGGTGAGGGTGATAATCGGAAAATTTAGACTAATGCACGATAATAAAATTGTTCTCAATATAAATTAGCTTATGAAATTATTGCTAACGATGTTCGCGTCACACCAAAATGTATCCTAATTACAGTAATTCAGAACAATAACAACCAGTTTAACAAAGTGAATAACATTGTCAAGGTGTGGTTTATTATAATCATTGTAAATAGGTTATTTGTATGGAGGATCTCGACACATGCCTCAAACTAGCCTCCTACAAATATTTACAATAGCAATTCACATGGATAGCCCCATCAATCCCAGTGATAAAGACGATACCTACTGCCCATCTATCCGTGCTCTAAAAAGGCATGTCTGGTGGGTTCGTTGAACTGTGCCGTGTCTGCGCGGTTCGGTCTTTTCGGTTTACTATTTGGAATATAAAAAAATGTACATAGTTCACGTCATACGAAGAATTAACGAGGAATTATAGTCGCGTGTCGTGTTTTGTTTAATTAGGATATTGGGGATGACAAGTGCAATAAACATGTTGTACAAAATAAAAAATAAAAGTTAAGCTTTTTTAAAAACGTATATAAGACATACATTACGGCGCCGCCATCTGCGTAATGCATATATTGCGTACTATACAAATTAATTTCTATACAACGTCGGGTTGGGGACGCGAAGCGGTTATGAGCAGTATTTGTTATTTGTTCTGTCTCGGGACTCTTAGGAAGATAATCATATTACAGGATTAGGGCTCTGTTTTACAGCCAGTGGGATAACGGGTTATTTGATAAACGAGATCTTACTGTTTAAGGTGGATTTAAAGTTTAAATAAGTGCGTTGCGAACTTTAAGTTTATATTTTAATTTGAGAAGGGTTTAATACCGCTTAACATGTGAGTACGTGGCGCAAGTTCTGTTGTTTCATACTATTTTATAACGAAAAGATTTCTACTCATTTCTTTATTCTGAGGTTTACGGGAGCGACACGCTGCGGTTACGAGCGACGCACCAGTCGTAAAGAGGTACAATGGAAGGTCGAGCGGGGACAATATTGCCACTACGTTTGATGCCGAACGTAACCGGGTATATGTTCATAATTACTTGGAATTACATAGAATATAAGCAACGTATATTTATTGTATTGTCTAACGAGGTCTTATTGTACGGCTTCGGGCGGTTTCGATCCGGCGGCGCGAGAAGACGCTTGAATGTCGTTTTTAGAAATGCTATTTACAGTTTCAGATTGTTATGAGAAGGAAATATCGATATAGACTTGTGTTTTCATATAATAACAAGCATTTTTTTGTAGATAACAAAGAATGAACAAGAGTAGGATTTTATTTGTAGTATCATTATCTACTACTATTTTCTTTATACTTTGTAACTCAATTTAATTTGTGAACTAATTTTGATATTATTTCATTTTACGTTGTAATTTGTATTAGGTTTTTGCAGGACATTTGACCATAAATTATATTAAGTGATGTAAATTGTCATAACTATATTAAGAGTATTATTTTTCTTATTGGCTGAAAGCATAGAAAGAGGGTAGGTAATATATAGGATAGGTAGGGTACAAAGGAAATTAAAGGCGTACCTATATAGTAAATGCACACTCACCGATATACATGCTGGACGACTCTGGTCGAACGTGGTCATCTACGTACGTAGTGCCGAGGGTCAGCAGCGGTGACCCGCCGCAACCCAGAAGCAGCTGCGCTACCACGAACACCATCACCGGTACGAACGTACTGGGTGAACTCTGGGTACAACAGAAGATGACAATACGTTTTAAGAATGCTCAACACTTCACAGTATCGCTTTATATTCTAGTTTACTTTTTGTTTAACATATCTTTAGAATCAGTATTTTGGTATGTATAGTAATTTTTATATGGTTCTGTATTTACGTTAAGTCTGTGACTTAAGTGTTGGTTATTAATAAATCGATACATAAGTAAATAAATAAACAACAGGACAGGACAAAAGTAAGTTTTAGCTGAATTTAAGAGTACAGAATATATTTTAAGGATGTTTGTTTTTATATATTAATTAGATAGAGCCCTACAGAATAGAACGGTGAGTGAATGAGACAATTTAAATTGACAATTATGCTGTTATTCAGTCTTTGGTTTATTTAATTTGAATATCATAAACGAAACTAGAGTTGTGTCAGATCATTTTCTACTATTAATTTAGATTGACATCCGACACAAGTACTCCGAATAACTTGACTTTGACTACGAAAAATCTTCAGACGCACCAGAAGACGCGTCAAACGCACAATCTCCCTACCCAGAAATCGAATCAGGAACCATTTACTTAGAAAGTGAAATTAGAACGAAAGCTAACTCTTCGACATACGGTCGAAATTGGCGGCTTAATGTGTTTCTTATCAAAACGTTTGCATACAGCACGAGGGGTCAGGGGACATTTGTTCAAATAACATTCTGTTAGTCATGTCCAATTCCGAGTAGCAGATGTTGGTATAGATTCGATGTTTTCGTGCGGTTTCACGTTATGCCGATCGATTCTTGCAAGGTACTACGTATTTTTTTCGCCAACGATTCCAGTGGCACTTTGCCATGTTTGCTACCTCTATGTCGGAAATAAAGGCAAAATTTTCTTAACATAATTTTTTTTTGTTAATATTATAAAAATAACTTAACATTACCTTAACATAACCGAAACATTACATTCGGTCGTATGTAGATTGCTTGCTAAGCTTAGGGATAAGGAGGTAAATAACATCAATATGTGCGTGTGTGCCGACAATACAGAGGGTACATACGGTACGGTAAGTATCAGAATGAGAGTATTGTTGTTATCATCTCCATACCTCCCACAGTAGCAAATGCAAATAAATAACCCTTTTTAAAAGTCCTTCTGTAGAGAAGTAAGTTAAGCTACTTAGGGTTAACTCTCCAAATATAAAATATGTGAATCGTAATTAGCCAAGTATAATTTATATCATATGTACAAAAGAGTACATGCGGTTACGTTGACGTAATTGAGACCATTGATTGGCGGTGGCAGTGGTCTCAATCTCAGTCATGTCATGATTAGACCTCTTTTTAAAGGTGAAATTCACCATGTCATGATTGGGAATACTGTTTGGCCGTGGTATCAATCATGTCATGATTGAGACCACTGGTTGGCGGTGATCTCAACCATGTTATGATTGAGATCACTGGTTGACAGTCGTCTTGACGTCATGATTGAGATTAGGCCGTCAAAGTCGTCGTCAGTCCTCGTCGGTTGACCACTGTACAAAAATCCTTGAATGTTAACGAATAACCGCTCACCTTTATACAGTTATCGGGTCTCAGGTTGCTGGGCGGTAGACCCTGAGACAGGCGGCCGAGACCCATGTCCTGTTCGAGCGCGCGAGGCAGCCTGCAGATGTTATCGTCCGACTTGTTGTTCGCCAGCATCTCGCTGTTCGCTTCGGCAATGAAGTGCGGTACCACAAACACTAGGGATCCTATGCCCATTATGACAGCACCTAGAAATATTTTAATAGTAATTTTTTTCATACGAATTTATAATTAAGTAATACTTCAATCCAAAAATATTATAGTATTATATATCAAAATGTAGTTTTTTAGTCATAAATCTATTAATTACTTCAAAACACTGACTAAAACAATGGGAAATATGTCATTGAAGTTAGTATTCTTTTCAGTACCAAGTACTATGCATTTCAGTACCAAGAATTATCATTATTAAGATCAAGAACAATCATTTACGCCAATATATAAAACATGTTCTCGTAAACCAGTACTTAGGACTCACCAACGGCGATCCAAACTGGGATGTGCCTCCTGCTGCCGAGGTAGGAGACGAAGATGACGGTGATGACGTTCCCGATCTCGTAGCTGCTCGCGATCAGCCCCGAGAGGCTCGACGGGATCTCGAAACGCTTTTCGATTGTTGTGATCACAGAGTTAATGTATCCTGAGCTTAACGCCTGTTGCAGCGTTACGAGGAACGATAGGAAAAATACAAACACCTAGAACAACGCAATAATATAAGCCTCCAGCTCGGTTAGCTTCGCACCAATTACATGTATTAGAGCCGCCCCGCACACTATCGACTTTCTATCGGCCGGTAATTCAGTCGTTCGTAATCAGAATGAAATTGTAAGCAATGGTTATGATGTGCGTAACGTTTCAACGAGTCGCTTGCAGGAGATAAGTATCTACGATCAACTATGTATATAATTGCTTACAATCGTTATAGTTTCTATAATCGTTAACCGTTTGACGATGTTTAACAAACTTAAAAATGACGAGGTTTTCAAATCAAATCGTCGTATTTCGTATTTTTTTTGTCGAATGCTAACTTTCTGGTTGTCTAGACGACGGAACCTGCTGTGTTTATTCGAAATATCATTCGACGGCGCGTGTAAACTTATTATCCAGATCAAATAGCTAGTCGGCAGTTTGCGGGAGCTTTGCGTTACGTAAAATGGATTCTTACTTTAATACTAGAAAATCTTTGAATAAAAAGCGGCCTCCACGAGAGAATGCCGCAGTCTCGTGCGTCATGAGGAATGTCTAATATCTCTGGGAACATTTGGTGCGGCTTTTCCTTCTCTTTTTCCCGCTCTCGGTCCCTGCGAATAGACATGCATATCAGATTTGCAATGTGCCTAGTTTATTTCTAGTCATTTTATTTTATTTGTTAATGTGGGTTGAGTATTGGATAGGCTATTAGAGATTAGATATGCTTTTAGAGCATAACAGTGCCTGCTGTCACCGTAGTTACCAACACCTTATCGGGTGTGGATTTAATAAATAAATATTGAAGTGCACAGGAGTGCCCTTGTCCACAAAACCCTTGTATGACTCTTGAAGTATATTTATATGCACAAAGTCGTACGTTTTTAAATAAATATTTACTATAGATAAAGCATCCAGTATCTATGAATCATTTTCTATCAATACACATACATGTATATTTGTATATGAAGGATAAATATCTGATTTTAGTCGACATTGATGATGGAAATAAATATTAGATCAAATAATACGATTTTCATTAACTTAATCTGTGACTCGGATAAAATGTAGAATATGAACAATTGGCTCAAACAATATGGCTCATAACGCATAAATGCATCTGAGCAATGTTCTAACCTTGGACTGACAACACTACGTCGACTATTAACGCTGTGCATATTTTTTTCATGAATTGTTCCATTTTGGCACATATTGCAGAGTTTTTACCATCATAATATAATATTTGTAACAGGTTCTGAAAACATTTTCAAAACCGATACGAACACTACAAATGCCTATTCCATTAATGATATAAAAAAAAATACATACCGGTCGCATAACCCCGCCGAGGGGTTCCTGCTGTGGCACTTGACGGACTCCCTGGTGGGGTGTGAGGAGTGCGGCGCGCTGGGGCCGGCCGCGTCGCTGGTGGGGCTCTCCGCGCACCCAGACTCCGCGTACAGGCCGGTCATCGCGTACATCGACTCTTGCCTCCTGATCAACGAGAAAATATCACTGTTAAGACACTTTAGGATTGTAGAACATGTTGGCTTCGGAGGCACCATCGCCTGTTATACTATTCTGCTTTATATTAGTAGTATTCTTGTTAGTGTGTGTGTGTGGTAAACTAAATATTACAGAGGCTATCGGTGACGTAATAACCTACTGTATGGTCATTTGACATCTCAATGTTATAAGAAAAAAGTTCAATGGACCTAACCAACTTACTGGTAACTTGATAGAGGGCTACATTAAGTCTATCACAGATCTTGAACTAACACAATATAACGCATTCATATACTGACCACTGTTTCTGATATACAGAAACAGTAATAATAGTTAGTGGCTCCCATATTACTGAAGTAGTATTCCAATATAGAATATGTACTATATAACCGCTATAACTTTATTATAATTATACAAATATTATATTTAAAACTCGGTGTAGTAGGTACCCAATTATTTTTCAATTCTGTTGTATATAGCGAGTCGGAAAAAACCTGACAATTATTCTATAGGAAACAATAGGACAAGTGCATTAAAGATATGTGGTTTGTATTGAGCACTGAATGTCCTTCCTTCTATACTAAACTTCCATGTGCTACTGCATTTATAGATTCAATGTCATACTACATCCAATCCACAAACAATATTTCATTTACCGTCTTGTGATAAACAATAAATTGATCCATTAGACCAGAAAACAGCACCGTAAGTTAAAGTAGACTTAGTTGTGACGTAATGTACTTTAAGTTACGTCGCTCCACTTATTTTACATCATATCGTAACAAGATTAACAGCAAAATAATCCAGCTTCGTAAGTTGTTAGCTAACGTAAGTAGGCAGATACTTGAGAAACGACGAAAGAATCTTAAAATTA
>DWGW01001308.1:0-11604 GCA_018247775.1 Udranomia orcinus
TTTAATTTAAAAGAAAATACCTAAATTATATAATTATTTAAAGACACCTAATAATAGAGCTTTCAATCCTTACTTGGCGTAGTTATTCGTAATGGTAACAATATTGAAGTGACTTCAATGTATTTTATTCTAATAATTTTCTAATATAAGTAAGCTCAGAACCAGCTTCATCTAAATATTATTGCGGTTTATGAATTTGAATAATATTGCAATCCACGGATAAGTGTAGTTATATCGGTAAAACATTACAACACTTTATTAGCGTTAAGTACGATATGGAAATGACCTAAGTACTTACATACCAAAATACAGATAAAATTAGCTCTTGCAGAACATTAACATTGCACAGATAAAAATTAATAACAAAAACTAAGTTACCATTATTCTGTCTGTGTTGAAAGAATATTTTATGGGGTTCGGTATTAAAACTAAATTTCGTTGTACACATTATAGTAATAATCACACTTCGAAACTATTAAGGCGGAACCGCTTTTTAAAACCTTCCGACATAGGAGCGGGAAACAGGTTCTTGTGTAAAAAAGGTATTCGAGCCGCGAAGCTCGGGTTGCCAGATAGAGCGTAAACGTCGAGACAAAATCTTGAAACAAAAAAAAATATGAGGATGACGATTTATTGAAGCAGGTATGGCAAATTCTATTTAAAGTAGAAAAAATACTATATATTATATTAATGTCGGTTACACGTAAAAACCTTCAACTTTACATGATTTCCCGTAAGCTATTATTTAACTGTTATTTATTAATATACCTAAATGTTGTTTTTAATGTGTCTTTAATTTTTACTTTTTTAAAGTTACCATTTTAGGAAATCAAAGCGCTAAAGAGCATTTTTCGAATTTCGAAGACGAATACCAGAGACACTATGTCTATCGAATAATTCGTCTTTCAATTTCAAGGTCAACGAAACTTAGGTACTATTTATTTTATGTAAAAATCGCATCACAGTTAATTCGCATTTATGATCTTAATATATCGTAATCCTTTAATGTTAAGACCTCGGGAGTAGCAACGTGTCTCTAATTGATTATGAATACCTATTATATAGTTTGTCACTGAAATCAATTTGACAGAAACAGCTCCAGATTACATTTTACACAAAAACTTAAAAATGGTTTGGAAAATCCAAACAAAAGCCAATCTCTTGGCGACCCCGGCCTCGAGGTGCGAGGGGCAGACGGTGTATGGTAATCGTACGTTATTACTCCTTTGAAGTACCGACAGACGCAGCGATCGTCTTTCTGTGGAATCAAATAACAATTAATTACGATTCCGCTGATCTAAACTTTACATACCTGTATGGCTTTTAGCCTTGTTCGCAAGTTATATAGAACCTTTATATGGTGAAAAAAGGAACCTTCGATTCCACTTTATTCACTTGCCTATGTTCGGTTATACATGTTTTATATTGACACAAATAGTATTTACATTATATACAATGATTTTATGATTTTTGGCTTCATACTTGTTTGCTATCTGTAAAAGATATATGATAACACCGATTACTCTTCGCGCGAACAATTTGACTAATGCTGACCATGTTTGTATGACTGACAAACCGCTTGTATTTAAATATTTCAATTATCTATTTATGTATATTAGATAAGCCAATATCATGTAGTTATAGGTACATTAAGTTTTCTTTCAATAAGAATTTAATGCGTTCATTGGATTATGTATTAATGTAGGTGCTTGCTTTTACTCGGCGAATATCTGAGGTTCGACCTTCCTCAACCTTAAGAAGTTTGCACAATAAATTTGTTTAGAAGATAGCGGCAACATTATATGAAACCACAGTTCATTACACTCTGCTGGCGATAGATTTAAACTTTAGTATTCGTAAGAATGCAGAATGAAAGCGATAGTTGCAAATTTAAAGAATGCAAATACAACATACCTACATGTTTTCTGCTGCTTAGTAAATTATCCATAAAATATCTACTTTGCTTTTAGTATCAAATTATGACAAATTAGGCAGATAAGTTATGTCATCAGCTCCAGTCCCCGGTCAAGGAGAGAAATTTCAGAACAAAGTTTAGGCTACAATTAACCTCGTTAATTTATGAAGTGACATTACATACACTTGACAAATGTCCCTCAGAGGATAGACACAAAAAATTAAAAAAAAAACCTGAAGCTTTGATTCCTGTATTGGAGATTGGCATTTAAACCACAAAGATATCACTGCTCTAGAATGATAATGTAATAAAACAAAACGATAATCGTTGGAAATGCCCTGGAATGCAGATAGTGGTGCGTTTTATTTCTGCCGTTCAGCGACTGGCGGCGCGCCAGCTGCGGTCGCTCCACTTCTCCCTCGAGCCACTCGCCTGTTTACATACTAATTCTTAATTTAATATACAATGTAAAGTGTTATATTTTAATTTTAAGTCAGGTACTGAATAATATTTTTTTTATTAAGTACAAAATCACAATAGACGTAACGTTGCAGCAAATTACCTATGTAATAATTTAGTGCACCTAACTAGGTAATAAACAGTAACCTAATAATAAAAAAAATATATGAGCCAGATCATCAATTTTCAGCTTTGTACCCAAAACTATTTAGGTATACAATACTTACTTTTACTCGTGGCTTCGCTCGCGTTGTTGTCCGTAAATACCTACATGACAAATACTTTCCAAAGTACAATAACTTGATACAATAATTACACAAATATAAATAATACTAAATAGGGATAAGGATAAGATATGAAAAAGCAAAAACAAAAGCAAACTGAAATATTACCTATTTTTTTTCTAATGACTGTAATATTAATTATTATCTCCATGTGACTGTAAACTTACATGGAGATAATTGTATTCCTTTAAGTCGATGTTTAACTCGAAACTTGACTTCATTTTTTACATAATAATAATGTTAAGTAACTTATTACTTAGAACTTAGTTTTAAAACAAATAAAAGAGACAAGCAGCTTTACCTGCGCGGATCAGCACGCTACGACTTAAGTAATTATTTCTTCAGTGAATGGATTGCGGTAGTAAAAAAAAAGGTAGTTCCTCTAAGAAAACTTGCGTAATGTGTAATTAATTCTTAGGTTTATGTAGCAGCAACGACAATTGTCTTCGTCTGATAAGTGTTTACTTTAATTTCGGAATCAAGATAGGTATACTAGAACATACGATATTAAATTTGGTAACCTGAACTCTTGGAAATTTAAAACATCATTTTTATAAATACAAAACAGCCCTTATAAATTATTTGTTAATAAAAATGCGTCTAGGGATGGTCAAATAAAGGAGACGTCGTAAATATTTTCAGTTGGGAGTCCTTCGTAGAAGCGGGCCGCGAAACGACGACGGGGCATGCCGTGGCGTGGCGGTCGGCAGATCTCGTTACAATGGCTTAGGTTGGTACATTTTATAGAAAACCAAGGGCCGGTCACCGGCTCACCGGTGCTTATCGATATTATAATGGATAGCTCGGCCAACAGCGTTGTTACTCGTAAGTCGTAACTCGAAAATGCCACCCAGGTCGAACCCGTTGCCGGAGTGTTGCCCTCACTACGCGCACTTTTATTTTTTCTATTTGATAGACACATTTCAATTAATGCGACACAATCGCTCGATAAACTGCGGCAAAAGCTTTTGAAAGTTATCGGATGTGGTGAGAAATTATTTTATCAAAATGTAATTGAATAGTCTAACAAAATTTAGAGAAATGTGCAGCGGTATATATATACTATATGTCTAATAACAATATCTACTCAAAGTAAGTATATAATAATTATAAAAATTGAAAGTATTATTACTTTGTTTATGATTACGATTGTGATGTTAGCGTCCAAACCTAGATAGGATGCTAGTAGCTATTTAGGGTAGTACGTATAGTGTTACGTATTAAAAATATTTCTTTATTACAGCCATAAAACATTGTTTGTACTATGCGTCGTTTTTGGAATACATACCTACGACCTCATCTTGGTCGCAGATAAATAGTCGACAGTAAACCTAACACGAAGAGGTCGTAAAATTCTAATTTGAAACCGGCCGAAGCGCCCTCCCCTATTCCAATTTGGAGATCACTGCCTTGGACGATCTTATGTCACGTTCTGAAGCTCAAATTATATTGATTGGTGTATCACAACTAAACAACAACAGTTGCTTTTTGTTAACGAGAGACAACAATAAGGTGCTTAGGAATCTATTAAAATATTGTTTCATAGTTCTCTGGCCAGAAAAAACAACTGCCGGCCGTTTGTACCTATGCTCCCTCCAAACGTGACCACTTAGTAGGTAGGTACCGTTAAATTTTGCCAACAGATTTAAAAACGTAAAACAACTAGAAGTTGATCACCCGCTTGCGGATTAAAGTTAAGGTATTTATTCTTACTTAAATACCGCAGCCGCTTATTAACGTGGCAGATGTTAAAGCCTATTATATATTGGGATTTACACATTAAATTTATAAAGAAGAAACATTAAGTCCTTGAAATGAAAACACAAGGCAGATTTGAGAGGATAATATTTAAACTACTTTGAACATTTGTCTCGCGGTAGGTAAGACACAATTTCAGAATGATTTAACATTTTGTATGCAGTCCGCTATGGATAGCAGGCAGCGAAATTTAACCCTAATTGCATTCATAAATACATTTTGTTCTCTACTCCGTTCGACTTGTTTGCTCTAATGATTAGTTAAGGACTTAGATTTGTTGTGTTAAGTTAGTAAATGCGTTTTCACACTCGTGGATAAACACAGAAATGCTACCTGAATCTAAACTGTTTTATGTTATTTATCTTCATCTTCTTTAGTTTCGTATAGCCAATGACCGTAGCTGTTTGAAAATGAGAAAGTAGAGCGTGCATATTAAGCTTTTTCTTCACAAAAAAAAACGGTTAACTTTATGCCCAACTTCAAGAAGATCTATAGTACTTTTTCTTACAACATTAAGGTAGCAATCGAGCACTTAGTCCACCTGATGGTAATCTCTGCGTCAGTGAACATCTGTAATCAACCAAAGATAGGATCGAAGTTATCTCTTGGGCCGACTGCAATTGCGTTGTTACTCCTGAGGATAAAGTTGGAAAGCCACGGTTAAATGTTTTCCCTTACCGCACTCTTCAAACCAGAACACAGCATCATGAACACTGCTTATATAAGGCGATATCTGTGTGGCGGTATTGTGCTTCCTGGTCCTGGCAGCCCTAGTGTCTGAGTCCTGGTCTGACAGGTAGGCTTTTTTCCGAGGCATTTCATCTTTCGCTTCTACTCTACAAATGATCTTACTCTTGACGAGTGTTATGGAAGCTTCAAGCTGCCTTACACCTTTCAGGCCAGAACACAGACACTACATAGGTACTGATGCTATACTACAATAATCTTTTTTGTAATCGGCAGGCCAGGGTCGTCGACCGCGCGGAGGCTGCCAACGTAGCGGACCTATGCTCGCGCGCCGTCCTCTATTACTGCCCTATACATGTTTACTACTTTCTTTAACCTACAACGCATTTGTGCTTAATCATTAATTAGTGACAATAAAAACTCAGGAGCAATTTTTACATAGTGTAGCTGAATAGAGATGCAGAAAATGGCATTGTTTTTCATTCAACAACTTCAAATGAATGCTCTTGAAATCTGAGCTTTATTTTCTTTTAATATCGCCAAATTTATGGTAATGAGTTTATTTTTAATTTATGCTTTTTTATCGATTACAAACAGTCAAATGAACAAAATTTTCTTATGTTATGAAAACACAGTGTCAGTGGTACTATTTAAAAATCTTCGGCGTTGTTTGTTTTTCAATGTCTGAAACTCTTTCGACTTGGTGATTGTGAAGTTTAAATTGAGTAAAATTTTGTATTATATGTGCCCTATACAATCATTTGTAAAACTTACTACGCTAACAATCCATGTAAGATCAACTTAGGAATTCTCATGGAATAGGAGCCTGACGATCGAAGACGAGGAAGAGGAAAGCCTAAATAGGCTTTTCGTTATTGATATGAAAGGACGAAAGTTTATAGATGGATATTGTTGAATATATCTGTCTTATAAGAGCCGTGTTCCTGCTACTGTGTTCTGGTTTGAAGGGTGTGGTAAGGGGGACGTGCTTAACCGAAGCGTTCCTAGTTAGTCCTTAGTAGTAGCAACACATTTATGGTCGACTTGAGAAGAAACATCGATCCTGTGTTGAGTTGTCTACAGATGTCCATGAGCGGTAGTGACCACTTACTATCAGGTGGACCGCAAGCTCGTTTTCTACTTCAAAATATATGTATATTATTGCGGGAAACATACTATTATTCCTTTACTGGAAAACCGAATTTAGCGTGTTCGGAAGAGGCTGGAGTATAAAAAGCATTATGCAGAGAATCTTGGGACATTCCAATATCCTAGAATGTCTCCCCTAGAAATACAGAAACCTAGAAGAAATATAGAAACATTTTAATGCATGAAGTAAAACTAAGTAAGACTAAAGTTTTGTTCAGCAAATGTATCTATACAGAAACCTAGTTGTCCCTATGAATAGGTCAATTTTAGGACTATTGAACAAACCGGAAAAGAAATAATGTTACAGAATTGTATTCCTAATTTTTGGTGTAATTGAAGAAGTGTAAATGAGAAACATGATTAATAAAATTTCGATGGTTTATAATGTATCATTTTTTGGCCAAAAACTGAAAAAGGCCTGACCTGTGACACCATTCTCAGCACGCTAAGCAATTCACAAAAAATTAGAAGCTTTTTCGTGCTAATGAAAACAGTTTTTTCTCTTTTTTATTTCTCTCACTAGTTTAGGATTAAATTTAAGTTTTTAAAAGGTAAATTTAGATATTTTTTTACGATTTTACGATGATAGTTAAGTACTGAAAGCATACATTGTGTAACTACGTAAAGATGACAATAAAATCAATTGGCATCGCTTCACTTACCTCTACAAGATAATGTAATGGTACCTACAACTTTTTTTATATGAAGCAACCTCGAAGTCTCGAAGCGTACCGCCGCGACGAAGCGTTCTGCCGCGCCGGCCGCCGCCGTACAATCCCGCGCTCGCCCCTTCCCTTCTTCAATCCATCAGTCAGTCAGTCACTTGACGGTGAGCGCGAGGGACGGTTGTACGCGTACGCCTCGCGACCGACATTCACGCGAACAACTGGGTCACGGGGTCCATACTCGTATTGACAATATAAACTTATTTGTTTAGTGCTGTGAATGGTTTCAGTGGCAGTGATTTCGGATTGTGATCAGTGGAATAACAAACCAGCGGCTCTTTTGAAGTGTACGTGATGCGTGCGTGAGCGCAGGCAGCGCATGACGTGCTACGAAACGCTGAGAGCTTCGGCACCCGCCACGGACGCCCCCATGGCGCACCACTTAGTTAGGTGGTGGCGCAACAAATTCAGAAATGGATATAAAAAATTTAGCAGTAAGTATACTTGCGGCCAAAATATTATTTGTTTCATTTGAGGCAAAATAGAGAAGGGAAGTAAAGCCGGTGAAATGTGAGGAAACGAAACCGTACGTTCATTCATTCACGGTTTACGCTAGTATTTTGATTATGTAGTCTGTAGTATTGTAGATGTTCAATAATAACTTATTGTATCTATGCATTTATATCATATGATTAAAGAACGATTATCATCAATACAAATGAATAAAAATGTGTAAACATAGAGTAGCTAAAATACCACTTTTTACATATTGTGATGTATTGTTAACTTTAGTTACTAATTAATGTATTTTTGATTGAATTTTGTAAAATTAGATTTCTTTAACATGATTTACGTGGTTGTTCAGAAATGTTACTAAGATCTAGATCTGGAACTACATTATTTATCACTTAGTGTTTATTATCAAATTAAAGCAGAAGTTTTTAAAATTCTGGTGTGTATTTTTAAAACTAAAATCAACAAGCTGGTATACATTTTAAATTTGGAATGTTATTGAGAAATATAATCATACCTAATAACAAAGATGAATACCAATTATCTCATACATTAAAATTTGAACATCATCAACTACATTTAGATCTATAATAAATGTTCTTCTAAAAAGCAATTCCCTTTTGTAAAATAAAGCAAGCAAGTATGCCTAAGAGTAAAGTAAATAAAATAAAAAATTGAAACATCCGTTGTTGTAATGAAACTCCACCAAATACTGCTTCAAAGTGGACCGAAATCCCTTTGATGTTGTTCTATTTAGTTACGAAATGTGCGTTGAACACTTCAATTATAAAACGATACCAACATTTTTCGTTTCAACCTACGCGTACACGTCAAACTGAGAATGAGTACGTCTCACGTGGACGATAGATTCAACCCGTTTTCAATCTTATGCCGTTGTTCATAAATGTTACCGGGTTTCGTAAATCAAAGCGCCTATAATATAGTTTTAGATGCAAACCGAGTCGCGGCGCTCATTTGATTAACTTCAAAGAGAAAAGTTGAAAGCGCGTCGCCGAACCGGAGACAATGATACCTTTTATTTGACATCAAAGAATTCTCCGCCCCTCAGTTAAAGCTCTCTTTTCTCATACACGTATTACGTATATATGTAGCTCCGCAATTTATAGTAAGCGGCGGACACAAAAGAGTTTTTCGGAGATTGTATCTCCTGACTATTGTTGCATGCTGCATATCTTAACGCGAGAAGTTTGAACATTTTTCCATACGAACATTGGTTGCCAATGTACAATAATTATAAATAAACTTTACTAATTGACATACCTAGTGTCTATATTTGGTACCTAAACAGTTCCTTATAATATCTGAGCTAATACTCATTAATCATTATTTTTTTTATCTTTTAATACACATGCGGATGACTTGAACGGATTTAAGATACGGATTAAAATCTGGGATTACGTGTTATCAGTATAAGTTCTATTAATTCGCAGAATGAATCGCCTATTTATATTTAGGACAGTTTTATTACGCACTATCATGTCTCAGAATTTTCTACATCGTGCTTATTGTTCTTAGTTACCGTTGTATTATTATTGTTTATATTCTCTTTATTGAATTAGATACATACTTACAGAAAAATAACTAATTATTAACATGCAGGCTGAATAAACAGCCATTAATCGGTTTTTAGTCTTCTATAATATTGTATCCATTAAAGTTGATCCAGCTAAAGGGACCGAATGGTACCTGGATATGTTTATGAGGCCGCTTAGAACGCAATAGGGCTACTCAGTTTATTGTACGTTTTACAGCAGATGCATTTTAGCGATGTGTTTCGTAATTATATCTCCTATAGATATATTAGAATATAAATAAGCGTAGACCCTACATTTAAAAACTGAATGACTATAAATTGGAGACAACCAATAGAATCGAATCGAATAGAATGTAGATTATGTCTACAATCTATTCCGTCTAGCCGAGAAAATTATTGTGTACGATCCTAATTTCGTAAAATAAATAACATTAACATGATTAACAGCACTTAAGGTAATCAAGTATTTACTCAAATGTTACTACACTTATCCATTATGTTATACAACATTGTCTATGATAAAATTATGCCTTCAACAATACAATATTTTAGGCTACAATTTAATAGGATATTTTATCGTTCTCCAATCAAGGTCACACACATGTAAACAAAGATACATCAAGTGACCGACACCTTTGACAGTTTTAGTGACGTAACCCGTTTAATAATGAATGAATGAATTGCTTGAACGAATTGAGACGAAAGGATGTCTCGACTCATTTATTTGAGGTACGTTTTACAATTTAAAAAATGAAAGATAAAAAAACCGCTTTTATTTGGAGTATAATAAAGTAAAATCCGCCATTACAATTACCTAAATTGTTGTCGAATTTAGTTCGTTTAAAGTCCAAGTTGTATTTATCGTTGGCATTCTTCGTAACAAAAATCAATATCAACAGAACACATTTGTTGCTAAAATAACACGTGAATGGGGACATTGGAGTGAGCATTACGTAATTAAATCAATGCAAAAGAATGCGAGGGTCAGCCCGCAAGCCGCAAGTGGGAACGTTCCGTATGCTATCGCCATAGTAACTAGTAACGCTACTCACTGCATTGCACAGATTATATTAGGCTAGGTCAGATTTAGATACGGTACTTTTACTTGTACTGCTGTTTTGTTTGATTACGAAATATGTAGCCAGATGTACAAGTAATGTTTAAAGGCCTTATATAAAATGTGTTTTAGGAGGGTCTTAAAATATACGATAAGACCTGACTTCAATATACCTTCATAATTATATAATACAAATGTGTTGGAAATTGTACACATTTTTGTGACGATCAATGAAATTCTTTAGCGGACTGTTATAGCTGTAGTTCTTGATGTTTTGTGTTCATTCGAAACGAAATTTCTGGGCGTATTTAAGTAGGAATCGATATACCTACTAATGAGATCCAGTGGAATTATAGCGATTATCGGATAATGTGATGCGTGAAAAAAGTTAAGATGCAAAGTAATTGTTGTTTCTCAAAATGTTCTTACTTTGTTACATATTTGTCTTAAAGGTCGTAGATCGATTATCGTCGTTAAACATTACAAATAAAATAAGGACATCTTATTCGCCATTTTACCCATTGCACTATAATATGTTTATAAAGAAGGCTGCTTATAGCTTAAATCTACCAATGTTTCACCAGTACCTGCTATTGCTATATATGGTTGTGACATCATATCTGGCAATAGGATACAGGAATTCTCAGCGTAATGAGATAAAACAAAGCCCGAGTGCTGGTAGGTAATGGCCTTTTCATCTCGGTAAAAAAGCCATTACACATTATAGAGGCTTTCACGTTTCTGAGATAAACCCCGCAAGCTAGACAAATAAAGAAAAAGGCCTTTTAAGGTTATTCAAGCTAAATGCGGGAAACGGTACAATTCGTGTTCAACGAATTTTCGAGGATTCATCGTCATCAGCTCATTGAGCAAAACATGTAACAATTGTTATTAATAATCTTAATATCGACACAGGGATTAAGATTAAATTAAAAGTGTGTCTGCAGCTTGTATTTGTATCATATGAAACAGGAACAAAATAAAGCAAACATAATTTCATAGTATTTGTAAAATCACAAGATTTGGAAGACACGTTTCGTAAATAGGATGAGAAACACCATTATGAATGTCTAAACAACCAAATCACTCCCACAACACAGCAATGTATCGGAATGCATTTTTGTGTTCTCTTATTATTTTGATTATTCAGTAATCGTATTATTTCGACTTTTGTGATCTGTGTTCCTTATTACAAAAACACAAGTAGGTATGGAGTTTTGCTATTTGCTAATTTATGAGTTAGGATTAGTGGTAAGAAGTCGTATTATTATAGTATCGAATTAAATAGTGAATTTTGAATGATGATAATGAATTTTTCGAAGTTTGATTATCTTATCTACAAAAGCTTGAGCAAGAGTAGGTAATAGCAATAGAAATAGTTAATAGAACGACCTTAAGAGATGTTTTGTACCAAGACCGATGTAACCAGTCTTCTGACCACTTTTATTATATCATTGTATCATCATCTGTCATGTGTAAACAAGTTTAATAGTTAATAATTGGACAGGAAGGTACATTTTTGATTATTTTAATATTTTTGTGGCTTGGTTATTCCCACCCCC